>JAKOGI010000232.1:0-282500 GCA_029747015.1 Carnegiea gigantea
ATATATATATATATATGTTTGTATGTATGTATATATACACACACCTGATGAACCACTTATCTGTATGCTCTATCCTATATGCTTTACTAAACAGAAGATAAAACTAATTCTAATGCACCCTGAATATATGCCTAGACTGAAGATGAAACCTAAGATCTAGATGCAAGCATGATGAATGCAGACATGAGTGTGCATTCCACATATAATCACACCAACTATGCAAAATCCACAATCTCAATGAGGCGAGAATCACCTCAATACCTCACCATCCTAGAGCTCATGAGCTTAGTACCTTCCATGCTTGAACTGTTCATTATCTCCATGAAACAAATGAACACGATATGTAGAGGGAAGGGATATATACTCACATCGTATTAGTACGGCCTGGGGGGCCATTATGCCTCCAATCAGGTGGAGGATAGCATGTCTAAGCCTTCTTTCAAATGTCATTACACTGTCCAATAAATTCTAGTTAAATACTTTCGTGAAACTAGAATTACCAAGGCCACAAAGTTGAGTAACCAACAATCCTAATTCAAACCCTAAGTGTTCTCATATTAAGGATTTTGATCGTTCACAAACTCACAACTAGATAAAGGATACAACTTTCGTTAATCTCCTAAACCCTAACTAAGAACAGTGAATTTGTTCTCTTTCAAGACTTTCATCAAATACATGATACACTAGCAAGGATCTTAGGTATAAACATGGGCAAACTCTGTAAAAGTTTAAATCATGAATTGATCAAGCATAATAGGGGTTACTTCAACCCAAGATTAGGATTTGGCCTCTAGATATACTGAAAATCACAAATCTAAAACCTAGTTCAATAAGCATGGATGAATATGAGAACCTAGAAAAGTAATAACAAAAGAGGAGAGATTTGAGGAACAAACTTGAATTAACCACATAAAGTCGTTGAACAATCTTCAATCAACATAACTTGATGCAAATATAGTCTCTAAAATATACCTCCAACCCCGACAAATCACCTCGATAAAATGCTCTCCAAAAGTGCTTGGAATAATGTTCTAGATTTCCTAATTTCCTCCCCGAGAAGGGTTAAGTAACGTTGAAAACTGCGGGACGCACAACCATGCTTCTATGCACGACTGGTTGTGCATAATTTCTGGGCTCAGGACACATGATCGTGTAGAAATGCATGGCTAACCATGCAAACTTGCAGGAACTTTCTACCTCAAATGCTCAGCCATGCATAATATACACAGTCAGCCATGCACTTCTTCAACTCTTTTTGTAATTCTGCACGGCCATGAACACATACATGGCCAACCGTGCAAAATCTCTTAGTTACAATTCTTCAATCTTCAACCCCTTCAATCAACCATTGAACCTCTTCTCTTTCCAAAACATCGTTGTTTGCTCATCTATGGCATATGAAATATTGTACCTATTTGAATATACAAATGTGATAATCGCATATGGAATATTGTACCTATTTGAATGAACAAAAGAATGTAAGCCTTGTTCTTTTACGCGATAGTGAGATATAAGGTTATAGCTTACAATCCCTTATAACTTCTTATAACTCTTACAACTCCTTATAAAATTTTCAGCTACCTGCATCTTCATACATCTCCTTGCATCTTCTTACATCCTCTTGCATCTTCACACATCTCTTTGCATCTTCTTACATCCCTTTATATCTTCTTACATATCCTTTACAATAATAATTGGCCAATGTATAATTTCACGCTTGTTTATGATATATTTAATCTATGATAAATGTTTTGTAGCATTCTGGTTGTAATTTTTTTCCCCTTATGTTTGTTCAATATGTATAATATTTGTATAAACATAATATTTTTTATATACTATCAATATGAAAAATCTATATATATTTTTATGAACATAACATTTGAATAAACATATTAGTTCAAAATTATTATGATACATATAATATCATGTTCAATAAATATAATATAATAAACCTGTATGTTAAATTGAATCATGTTATTGAACACATATAAAACAAATAATTAAACATGCATGTGAAAATAGGTGGGTTTAGGTAAAGATTTTTTAGTTTATTTAATTAAATGAGTTCAAATGTTTAACTTATTTAACTAATTGGATTAGATTCAAGTTGAGAATGTTGACATGAAAAAAAAACTATTTAACCCATTTAATTAATGAGATAAATAGGGTGACTCATTTATCCAACTGCCATGTATTTTTTAGGAGGAATTGTAAAAACATAGGTTTAATCAAGCCGACCTTTGTTATGGATTGTGCTTCTTGTAGATTATAGACAATAGTTACATCATGATGATATATTGAACTCAAAATATTGATACATAGTGTTTGCAAATCATATTTTAGTCAAAATGTTAAGCGGATAAACAGGTAACTCGATAACCTGAACATGACCACTTATATTAAATGGGTTACTGGTTAAATTTCAGGTTAACCCATTTAAAAAATAAACGGGTATAGGTTAAGGTTTTGAAGTCATTTAATAAACGAGTTAGGCTCAGGTTGAGGATTTCTTAACCCATTTAAGTTCAACACGAACATGAACTGAACTCGATCTGACCTGTTTGACAACTCTATTTGAAATTATAATGCAAATGTTTCATTCATGCTTGAGTTCTGACATAAATCATATATGAAAATAGTCAAATTGTACGTAACAAAAGTATTTTGACTTTTCATCCCTAAATTGATCCATTGGGTTCAAATGAGCTCATAGTTTTGCATCTCTGTTTTTTTTTCTAGCCAAAAAAAAAATTCAAAAAATATAACTACCTTTATTTTCAAGGTTTTTATATTTCATGATTACTAGCTTGATATCTTCAGGGTTTATTTTATAATTTTTTGATAATGTTATCCTAAAAATGTTAATTTTAATTTGTTAAGTTTAAATAGTTTTTAATTTTAAGTGTTCTATTTAATTTTGTTGAGAAAAAAATTGTTATTTTATCTTCAAAGGATTATTTTTAATTAAAGAGAATTTCTTTATTTGCTGATAATGTTTTTAAAAAAAAGCCCTGAAGTTTATAATATATTTGGTTTTATAAATTTGTGGTCAAATATTTAGTTTATTATTACTTAACTAGCTTGTTTAAAAGTATATTCTCATACATTATGTTATTTTACTATTATTTTTGTTCATCTAAAACATAATTGTAGATAATCAAAATTTATTTGTACCTAGATGTTAAAAAATAATTTGTACAGTGAAGCTCTAAAATTAATTTCACAAATATCACCAACTATACACATAATTTATTTTCATGGGATAACTTATTCATAAATCATATATTAAAGACCAACAATTATATACATGGATCTAAAAATTAATATGTATTCAACTTTTTAACAATTCTACAACTACTTATATCTATGCTTGCAGCTTCATAAAACTTCTCATATCTTCTTACAACTTCTTATAACTCTCTATATTTTCTTACAGTTTATAACTATATCTTATTGCAAAAAAGAATAGCCCAGTAAATTAATGAGAATTGATATAATAGTAGTTAATACAATATGTGTCAATAACTAATACACACACACACACACACACACACACACACACACACACACACACACATATATATATATATATATATATAGAAAGAGAGAGAGAGAGAGAGAGAGAGAGAGAGAGAGAGAGATACATACATACATACATACATACATACATAAATATGTGCGTAGGGGGTTAAGAAAATGCATTCTTCTAAATAATAAATTTTACTAAGGTTCTGTTCTTTTCGTTGATAAATATGGATTAGTAAATGAATGAAATTGGTAAATATGGGTAAGAATTACTATGAGTTGAAAAAGATTGGTATCTTTTTAAAGGATTGATAAGGATTGGTAAAGATTGAAAAAAGTTGGTAAGAGTTGCTACGTTTTGGGGCGGGGGGAGGGGATAAAAATGAAAGGGAAAAAATGGTGAGGATTGACAAATATTGGAAGAAATTGGTAAGAGTTTGTAAGAGTTGGTAAATATTGCAAAGATTAAATTTTTTGGAGATAATTGGTTAAAACTAGTTAAAACTAGTAAGAGTTTATAAGAATTGGTCAATATTGATTTATCAACAAAAAGAACATGTCCTAATTGGTAGTATATGTGCAAGACGACATTTGCTTTTCCTTAATTATGGTATTCGTCTCCTTTGGTGGGCTATACTTCAACTAATATCATGCTTCATGTATTTTAGTGTACACAAATTAAAAGGAAGGGGAAAAAATGCATTCAATGACACTTGGATACATACTAATTTATGTATTTTTGTGTACTAAAAAAAACCCATAAGCATATATCGAAGGACGTTTAAAATAGCCTGAAAAAGGAAGAAAAAATAGAAAGACCCATAACTATAACTACACCTAGCTAAAATGATAATAAGATGCATGTATTTTTGTGCAACGAAAGAATACATAAAAATAAAAAAAAAAAACTTAAATAAGCATCCATTAAACTAAGCTTATATGAGTAATAAAAGGTTCGGACATTAAAAAAAGAAAAATAAAAAACTGACCAATCTCATCATGCCACTTGTCACACAAATAGCGAAGTTGCAATTGGCTGATGATGAAGAATGTACTCTGGTTTAAACAGTTTCGAATTTTCAAATGTATTTAAACAAATTTGGGCTTTTTCAAACCAATGGGCCTACAATACGTATATTATAGACCTGGGAGCATATGCTCCTAGGCCGACATATAAAACAGATTAACACACTGGCTTTCTAATTTTTTTTTTAAAAAAAAATACAAAACCAAAACTGCCTCCAGTCTCTACCTCTCCTAAGCCTATTCCAACATTGCCTAGAATTCCATCCATGACTATACTTCCTCCTTTGATCTTTATCTATTCTGTGGGAACAATCATGAATTCAAGAACTTCATCTTCATGCTTCAGCCAATTACAACAATTCTGACGTTCGGGTGTGGGCTAATTCAACTCGATTGCGATTTTGGGTTGGACAATTTTCGGCAAGTGCTCATGTAGCAATTTTCCGGCGAGTCCAATCTGAATTTCGGCAAGCTTGGAGCATAGTTACCGCGATCTTGTTTAATTGGGACCAATGGATGAACAAACCAAGAAAGAACTACTCACTTACAAGCGGAAAAACAGGTATAATATCCAAACCTTTGAAAGATTGTTGATGCTTGTTCAATTGCTTTGATACTAAACAAACCCAAAGACCTAAAGGCGTAGATTTAGGAACAGAAAGAATAAATCCAGATTTGGCAAAAATCGATGAAATCTTAAGCAAACCTTTTGAGAGATATTTGAATATTGTTCCATTGCTTTGAAACTGAACAAAGCCGAAGACCTAAACGAAAAAACCAGAGCAAACCCAGATTGAAAGGATAGAAAAATCATACCCAATTAAAGCTCAAAAATCTAGGATTTCATTTGAAACATCTGTTTCTTCATCTGTTTGTTCTTGTTGTTGCGATGGAGAGGATAGAAAAATTGAGTAGCAGTGCATTCAGACCATTATGACACCATCAACATCGACAGCAAAAACTCCATTTTCTGCTTGTTCTTCACCATTGTACTGAAATGAAGGAGAGAGAAATTAGAAAGAGTGTTAAAGTCATAGTTTTTTAGAAAGAGAGAGAGAGTTAGAGGACGGTTGAGAAAGAGAGAGTCAGCAAAGGGTAGGTGATTTTTATGAGCGAGAATTAAGCTAATTGTCTTGGTCGGTGGGCATGAATTGAGTAGTTTATTATTACGCTTATTATTATTGAATCTTGAATAGTTTATGCTGTGCTAATTCTTTATTTGAGAAGTTATGGTTTTATCTATTCATGAACGGGGAAAAAAAAATTGTTCACTACTATATTAGGCTTTTGTTCAATTACTTAATTAAGTGCCCACAATATTTAAGAAGTTGTTCATGTTAAATGTAAGGTTTATTGTCGCCTTTTCACTTCAAAGAGTTGCTAATGTGCAACCTATATTGCGTTAATTTTATTTCATGCATTTTTTCATATTAGAATTGTTCACATCTATATGTGTAATTGTTAGACAAATATGTATGTAATATGTGTTTGAGTTTTTACATGTCGTGGAGCTTGTAGGAAAAATTAAAGAGTTAAAATATTCTTAAATCTCTTTATTCAATATTAAAGATAGTCAACGAATGAGAACAAACCTCCTATTTAACATATAATTAATAGCAAATTATATAATAACTCATTGGTTCAACTAGAATTGTTTTATTCAAAGTTTTATATTTTCTTCTCTTTATGCATGTAGTTGAATCTTTATTTTTGTCTTATTTTTCTTTATCCATTAAACTTATATTGATAGTTGTCACCTTTCTAAATGTGCATGAGAGGATTATATAAAAGATGACATTCAATTGTTCATAGGTTATTGTCAATGTGGATCTTCTTTGTAAACATATGCGTACTGTCATTGGGGATCTTCTTACTAAATAGTTGCACTTTTTAGCAAGGTTGATAAATCAAAAGAAAATAATGAAGTATGTGTCATTCAGCAGCCGATTCAAGAATCAGATATCATTAAAGATTCTGAGGATGAACAAACTTAGGGGCTCGAAAAGATCCACTCATTCACAAAAGGAAAGTTCTAAACATCACAAATGATAAACTTGCTCGAGTTGAAAAGCATGTTCAGTTTGAATTGCCTCATGATCATCTTGCATCCAAGTTTCAAATCAGAACCTCAAATGAACAATCTCTATATGGTAAGGCTACAAAGAAGCATTCTAAGAAGGATGACAAACAAACAAAATTTGGGATGGTAATCTAAACTATAGTGTAATAGTCCGAACTTAAATCATGTTAATTACTTTAGTTAACCTCTATTTAAATTAATTCAGTTGAGCATCACATTCCAATTTAGCATTCAATATATTTATGCAATTGCAGGTTGAAATGATAGAGTGACCTCGAGATAAGATTCCATTATGCTCCATATTAATCCATTCAAATTATAAATAAATACTTCAATAATAGATAAGTAAAATTAGCCCTTTAATAAAAATTGGAAGTCATGAAACATGCACATATATTTACATTATATAAATGAAACGATGATATTAATAAATGAAATAACTAAATTAACTGCAAGGAATAAATTAATATGGGCGAACTTCAGATTTTTTTTAAATACACCTTAAAAATGCTATTAATTGCCTAAAAATATACTAGTTTAAAATTTAAGTCAAATATTCATTAGGTAAGGGAAAAAAAGGAAGAAAGAAAAGAAAAACAGTAGAGCAATATCTAGATGAGTCAGTTAACTTAAATTCTAAGTAGCATATTTTTTTTAAGGAAAGGTAGCCCCTTCTTTTTTTTGTCCCATGTTGGTCCCCTCCTACCAAATTAATTCCCCTATTTATCTACCCTCCAGTCTCCACATTCCCCCCAACATTGCCTGACGCCACCATGTTTCACCACCCAGCCACCACGCGTCGCCGCCCAGCTACCGCTGCCTTCCGGGGCCACCTACATCGCCACCATTTCCTCTTCCCTCTTCTAACTTGATTCAATTGTGGTTGAAGGTGAACCCTAAAATCCTCTTTTAATTAGTTTCACCATTTGGTTCTTTGTGTTGCCAGTAAAAGTATTATTTTGTAATACTTTGGAGTATATTTGAAGCATATATGTGTTTTGGTGATGAACTTCAGGCTTGGACGTGTTTGAGATTTTATGGATGCTTATAGAGAATTGAGTATACTAGGACATATATGTGTTTTTGCCAATTGATTTTATATCTATAACTAAGGTGTTGGGATTATGGTTGATTATGGGTGGATGAAAATTTGTGCAATTGAAGGTAGGTGTTGTGGATTGAAGGGGAATAGTCATGGAATGGGGTTTGGGTTGAGTATGGAGGAAGGGGGAAAAACTTAATATTTGTTAATTGATTAAGCCTGAATTCTAAATTGTAATTTTTGGAGGAATTTTTTTGAAAATAGCTTATTTAATGTACGTCTTGAAATATATTTTAGAGATTGAAAGGGGATTAATGGAACCAATGGAAATATGATGGAGATATATGTTTGAGCAATACATTTAGTTAGATTGTGAATTTATGCCGTTCATAAATGAATGATGATAGACCTTAGGCCATACGTCAACACATGTGACCAAGATTTAATATTGGCTTTCCTTCCCATCCTCCATATGGAGTGCCATGTAGAACTCCAATATGCTTTTAATGTCACTAATTCGAGTTTGATTCCTTTATCGTATAACTGTGAAAGTTGATTTAAATATTTTCATCCATAATTATGGGGGAAAACTCCATTTAGCCTTTCAAGAATATGAAGTTTTGTTGTCCTTTCCATGACCGTATATCTATTGTGATGGCCATGATAGGGAAGGTTTTCATTCTATTTTTTTAGTAGTTATGGAAGTTAGGTTGAGACAAATAGGTCAGTGACAATAATAATAACCAGGAAGATCATATTGATGACCACAATAATAAAGATAACACTAGTATAACCAACAAAACTGATAATAATTATAATACGAGAGGAATTATAATACAAGAGGAAAGCATAGTGTAACCTATACAACTTAATAATAATAATAATAATAATAATAATAATAATAATAATAATAATAATGACAACCATGAGAATGATAACCTTGATAATGGTATTAGTAACAGAAATAATAATTACAATGAAGATTATGATAATGGTGAGTGTATTACTAAGTAAAGGGCCAACGGAAAAATTGTAAATTACTACCATGTTCGTAGTTAATAAGAAAATTTAGAATTTACTAGAAACTCTACTAACTAAGATATAAATATTTGTGGAGCAAAAACAAAGCCATTTCTGTCATTTCAACGTTATACTCGATTGTTTTATGAAAAGAGAGAGCCTTTAAAAACTCTACGTGCGTTTACTATCTGTACCTTTCAAAAGTTTACATGTTTTTCTTAAATAGCAAGTCTCACATTATATAATTACTTAATGAATTATTTTTAAGTGTTGTTTTACCACATAATCAAATGGACCCACTAGTTATCAATTATCACGGTTTACACCCTTTAGTTCACCCGCGTGACCTCAGGTTAGGCTATCTGATCGGCATGGCAGATGTATACCTCCTCAATGATCGCAATATATATATATATATATATATATATCGAATATAGATATATATGATATACTATTTAATATAATATATATATATATATAATTATATATATATATATGCTTATAAGTTTGGGTTCCACTTTAGATAATAATTGGTAAATAGTTTTACTATAATTCTCTCTCTCCTTGATTTCGAACTAAAATAAATTGAAATACAATCGCTCATTGAAAAAAAAAATTTCTCATCTTTACAGTATAGGAGTGAACGTATTGTGCTTCGGCTCACTTTTCGAATATTTTGTGTTTTCCTATTTTAGGTGGACAATTGTGTCACAGGGAGATAATCAAAGGAGTTAGATAAGCTCATAGTGACACTACATAAAGCCATAGGTCATCAGTGTGTGTACCGTGTGAGTCGTTGGATTGATGTTTGAGTTGGATGTGAATTAAGTGCATGCCTTTTTAGGTTACACGTAAGCTATATTGTGCTATCAGGTATACGTGAATGAACTAGCTAATCCTTATCCTTTATAGGATGTCAATAATGTCCTAATCCTAACACTTCCAGTATATTTATCATTAGTGATCGTTTGACTAAGATTAGTACCATGATTAGGAGTTGGGGCATTACACATAGGATGGCTTGTAATAAGTTATTATTCCTAATTTAGATGCTTGATTATGCACAGTGGACAGCTGCAATGAAAATTGGATTTGGGGGGTTCCTATCTGTTAACCATCCTCAAAATCTTGCAATATGGTTGCTTCAAAATTTTGATCCAACAAGTAATACATTGAAGCTTTTTGACAGTAGAATACTGAAGATAACTAAGGAAGATGTTCATGCAACATTAGCATTACCTATAGGTCCATTAAAAGTTCAAGTAGCCTCAACATGCGAACCAAAAATGAATACATTAAACTCCTTGAACAATGGAGGACAAGGTGAAATCTTGGTAAAACAAGGACACCAAAAGTTGGGAAGATGGTTGAACAAATTCTACAAAGAGGAGACCATGGAGAAGAATTCAAAAGAGACTTTGTGTTATATATAATTTCAACGTGTATTATCAGGAGTATGAATGACAACTGTTTCTTCAGAATATTGAAATCATTGATGGATGTTAATCAAATAGCTAACTATAATTGGTGTGTACAATGTCTAAATAACACAGTAGTGGAATGGAAATAAAATTACACTAGATATTTTAGAGGATCACTCCTATTTCTCATGGTTAGCGAAATCCCTCGTAAACTCATTTCTCGATGTGATACATAGATGTTCTTAGTTGAATTAGTGGCTTATCTAAACAACATTATTCACTGATTTAGATGTATTTGTTCATTACTCAATATTTACTTGTTCGCTAATGTTTGCTATGTCATTCATTCTAAGATGTACAAACTAACATTTTCTTTGCTATGAATTACAGCTATTTTATTTGGATAGAGTTGAGTTTAGAGGAAAGAGATACGAGGACTGAAAGTTTCCCATAGCAATATGTTAGACAACTCATGCTATTTAACAAAGTAATAAAGATGAAAATGAGTTCCCTGGAGAATATGGAAGGGGCAAGACAATTAACAGAATAGACTATCAGTTAATCATTCTTGAAGGTGAAGGTGACTTGTAAGAGGAATTGGCAAGCATGGTACAGAAAAGCCAAGAGCACACCAAACCTTCTACTCACCATGTTCAAAATGTGGAAGTGAAAGAGAACTTCCAATGGCAGGGCCCAATGATTCGATTAAGGTATAATAATATACATTTACTTTGATTTATATATATTTTTGACATCGTATTGTAAATTTAATGCATTGTACTTGTTCACTACTACATCATCAAGCATAGTGTTATTTTATTCATATTCAGTCATGTTTATTGTTGTACACCATAATCTGTTATACTTGTTCACTAGAATGTTGTTGTATGTTCATTTATTTGTATGAATTTGAGTTTATAATGTAAATGTTTTGCATGTTATAATAAAAATAATGTTACATTTGCTACATCCATGTTGTTCATTAATCAAATTGAGTCTAAAAATAAGTACATGCTGATCGGCTAGGCTATTATGTAGGGAAATTATTTGAAGGTATAGCAGCTTCTGGACAAAGGTTTCCTATACAACACGTGATATCACACATTTCATATGGAAGTATAAACCTTCAGAAATGTCTAAATGAAGTTGGAGATCATGGCTTGACTCAGGATGAGCATTTTTTTAATGATCCTAAATTCTTTGATGCTTATAAGAAAATGGAAGCTGTGGCGTTAAAGCATTACCAATGTCGAACTCCAATGGACTACACTCTGCCGACTTTCAATCTTGGCATCCCACTTTCACTTGAGGGAGAATTCCTACTATAATCAGCTCCCCTATCATAGGAAATCATACAATAAGCAGTTCACCTGCATACAGTGATGAACAAGTGTGTCTATGTGAACTTGAAGGCCAACATACATCAATGCGTGCAATGGTAGACATTGCTTTACAATATTCTAAACCGGCACATCACAAAACGCAGTAGGAAAAAGATAATGGTAGACAACAGGTTGAAGATGAAATACTCCAAAAGGCAAAAGGCAATGTTAAACAACGTCTACAAAATGCACCTCAAAGAGAGAGAAGGGTAATAAAACTACTAACATTCATATGTCGATCACCATATTTGAGAGATCATAGGGACATTATCAAAAATAAGATAACCCATGGTGAGAAGGTTGTGGTGGATTATACATTCCTTCCTTTCGATGTAGATCACTGTAAAACGTAAGTATCTATATAATTTAGTGCTTCTAAGTTTTATCATATAGGAAGTTTTTGATGCTACTTATTACATCTACATATGTATCAACAATAAGGAGCTATATGAGTTCAATGCTCATGAGAAAGCACATAGACTGTGGCGCAATAGCTTCAATTGTAGTTGTAGATAGTCATTTAGAAAATAGCATTTTGGATGTATGGTAGATTATAATGAACAAGAATTAATCATCAAGGCAAACAATGCGTCCGAATAGATTTTTTTTCACCCCATATTTCTATGTAAGTCACACTTGTTGATATATGTTCATTACAACAATAAATCTTTGTCAAAACTAAGCCTTATTCCTGGTTTCATTTGACTTTTACTTGATTTGCAGACTGCTATCCTACATGCACAAAAAACATCCTTCAAGTATCAGGAGTTCTACAAAGTCATGCAGCATGAAGCCCAAAGAACCAACTGACTTAGCTTGAATATGGCAGATTTAGTAAGCTTCTCCATACTCTATCATATGTGTTCACCAATCCTCATGTTCATTAAATTATATGGTTTTGTTCATTTAGATTATAGTAGATGTGCTCACCTACCCACTTGTTCATTATATTACATGATTTTATTCATTTTAATTACTTACTATTATTCATTGCAACAACACTACAGGTGTTCATTCCCAATTTTGAGAAACAAACACTTCTTCCTCATTGTATTCCAATTTGTTGATAAGATCATAAATATCAAAGATAATCTTATGTTGTTAGAAAAACCTAGACCAAGCTATGGTGATTGTGATACCCTACTGGTACGTCTTCCTAAACACATACTTAAAATACATTTATATAAAATTAGAAACTAATAGAAAGCACTTTTACCAAATGTAGAAACGCTTCTTCTCAAAGTATCCACTCCAATGTGGCCGTTTAAAAGCATAAGAAGTTAAAGACTTTTGAACAGTCTATGTCAAAACTGAATATCAGGATAATGTAAATCTTCATCATTATGGAATCTATACCATTCACCACATGGAGACATATTATGGTGATTTACAATCATGGGACCATGGGTTTCAAAAAGAGAAAGTGCTTATTTTTTAAAATACATTTAAAAAAATTTTCAATAACATATATGGCATAAAACTTATTTTACCATCTAATTAATTTTCAGAAAGCATTGCTAAGGACACCCAGAGCAAAGTATGCTGCCTGAATTTTACTAGATCCAGACATTGCAAGCCAATACACTAGGTAAGGCGAAGTTAGAAGCAAGGGCAATGCAACAACGGCAGCTACATTAGAAGTTGGCATTAGAGAGTTTTGTTTTAATTTTTCGCATTATTATAAAATTAAATTTCTTGAATTTGTTTATTGACCAAATAAATATTGTTTTTTGAAATATATGATTATGTTCATTTACCTAATCATATATTCACAATCCTATTTAACGTTGTTCATTGACCTATAAGTATGGGGTTTTGTTACTAAACAATCTTGACCCCTAAAATCCTAGACCCTAAAACCCAAAAAATTAATGGCCATAAACCCTAAACACCTACCCTAAACCCTTAACCTTAAAGCAAAAACCCTAAACCCTAAATACCAAACCCTTAAAAAATGTAAGTAAGATTTACAATAAGAAATACTACTTTGTTCAGTTACCATTATATTATTGTTCAATATATCATAAAATGTTATTCATTAAAGTTCACAAACCCTAAACCCTAAACCCTACCCATAAACTCTAAACCCTAAAGTTCATAAACCGTAAACCCTAAATCCTAAACCATATACCCTAAACCCTAATCCCTAACTCCTAAACCCTAAACCCTAAACCCCAATCCCTAAACCCTAAACCTTAACTCAAAAACCATAAACCTTAAACACTAAACCCTAATCCTTAACCCTTAACTGAAAAACCCTAAATCCTAAACACTAAACCCCTAAAAATGTAAGTGATATTTACAACAAGAAAAGCTACTTTGCTTAGTGACCAGTATATTATTGTTCACTATATCATAAAACGTTCTTTATTAAAGTTCACAAACCCTAAACCGTAACCCTAATCCCCAAATGCTAAACCTCTAAAGTCTAAACCATAAACATGAGAACCTAAAACCCTAAAACCTAACCCTAGACCCTAAACCCTAAACCTAACCATAAACCCTAACTCCAAATCCGTAAACCCTAAACCCTAAAGCTTAAACCCTAAACCATAAACCCTAAACCCTAAACGCTAAACCCAAAACCCTAACCTTAAACCATAAATCCTAAATCTTAATCCTTGACTAAGCCCCTAAACCCTAAAAAAGGGCATAACCCTAAACACCAAACCCTAGACCCTAAACCATAGTACATCCTAACTTCACAATAAGAATGCTACTTTGTCCATTTGACATTGTATTATTGTTCACTATATCATAAAACGTTCTTCATTAAAGTTTACAATTCCTAAGAAATGAATATTTGTTACAATAAAAAATATAGCATGTCATTCACCATTTTCTAATGAGACTTCATGGACAAAGTTAGAATTGTTTACTAAATGTTACCAAAACATATAAACCCTTCCATTATAAACTGAGTCATATACTATGGCATATATTTTCCAAGATACACTAATATTTCTAATAATAGAATTCAACCAAAAAAAACTATCAATATACATCAATATGTAAACCGTACACTGTTTACCAAACATATCAAACGGGATCTAGTCTATGAAAAACTCCCGTAGTTCTTGGATCAAATAAAATGGGGGATAATATTGAACTGCAGCAAAAGATAAAAATATTATACAACAAATAAATCCCAATATGACCATATAACTAGATGAACTCACTTGATCAAGGCTTTGATCAATTGGATTAGAATTGGACAAGAAGTTCAACATGGGCACAACATTGCCTTGAGAACTTGATCCATCGTAAGGTACATTCATACACAAAGGAGCACCATTCTGAAATAAAGTTGAAAAGGCCCCAATGACATATCAATTTATAACATTGTTCATAAGTAAGTTACTTATTGTTCAAAACCAATTATAGAATCGTTCATTGCGAACCTGACGTAACAAACCATTATTTGAATCTTTAGTTAATGACTCTCTTGATCCATAAAAAGGCATATTCATAGAAAATGCAGTAGAATTCTGAAACATACTCCAAAATGCGAGCAATGTAAATAAATTCACAACATAGATCAATTTAAGAAAAAAAAATACACTTAGAATCGTTCATTATCAACGTGAGGCAAAAGAACACCACTTGGACCTTTAGCTAAGGTCTCCCTTGTTTTTGATGAGGTATATTTATAAGAAATGCAGCAAAATTCTGCAATAAACTCCAAAGTTTAAACAATATAAATAACTTCACAGCATAAATCAAATTAAAAGCAAATATAATAATTATACAACTCTTTTATCGACCTGTACAAAAACAGCATGTCCATTTTGTGGTGCAACCTTTATGGATCTTTGAAATTCCAAATTAGTTGGCTATCAAAACTAACAATATCAAAAATAAAAATCAGTCATGGGAATCTGTTAAAACATAATAATCTATTGTACAAAGTTTGTGCTAAGAAATGTTACCCAAGAAACATAGTTATTCACTATGCAAGATTAAAGTTATCATACCTTAGATAATTCCTAAGCACCTGTGACATTTTCTGGTATAACCTCTGAGGATTTCTTCATTTTCAAATTAGTTGCCTACAAATAGTAATAATAAAAAGAAAATTTACTTATGACAAACTATTCACAACATAGTAATTAATTGTTCAAATTTTATATTAACAATTGTTCATAGAAGAACAAAATTCTTAAAAGTAGATAATTAAACTTGTCATACGTTAGGTAATCCCTCTTCACTTATGATATTATGTGCTAACAACTTCTTCTTCTTTTTTTGGTTTTGCTTGATCACACTTATTCTTATTGGTACTCTTTAATCTCTTATTCTGTTGACCTTTTTCCCGAGATCCAAGAGGGTTCAAAACACTCTTTGCTGAACTCAAACCATCTTATTGAACATCGTCCTCCACATAAAGTAACCCTACTTATACTTTAATTAACTCCTTCAATTTACGAAAATACTTCTTATAGAGGAGTCTTGCCTTTCTATTCATTTGGCTAGCTGTGAGCAGTGCATTCATTTTTCTACCCATTTGCATTCTCCACATAGAAGAACACACCACAGTGTCTTTCATACTATTTTCAATAATAAGTTCATTGCTTTGGCTTTCTTTTGGAAAGTGCAATCGCTGAAGCATTTCTCTATGTTCAAAATAACAATATGCTCAAGAGTATATCCATCTAATCCTTGACCCCAACATTCTTCTAAATAACTTACACCAAATACACAAAATACCCTATCAGATATATCACTATGTAACTCATGTTGATCATACGAATCCCCTTTAATGAACTTTTTCTTAAACAATCGATAAGTTTCAATAGTACAAATAGACCTAGCATGTTTCAACAAACTTACTAACGGAAAGGCCATCTCCACATTACCCTCAGAATATTTGTGATTTTTACTATTTTATTTTTCCCTCCACTCTGATATAACACCACTAAATATGTTGTAGAAGTCACACAAGTTAGCAGTTGCATGCAACCGCCTTTTTGTTGGGTAGTTTGTGCTCTCGCTCTTTTGTGAAGACAATACCCCTCCTGAAAAGTTCTTCTTTGAAAAAGTAGGGCACCACTTTTTCCTTAATGAATAAAGATTGTTAAGCCAACTATTGCCACCACAATCATACATTGCCACCATCCTAAAAAATTATCAGATAAATAATTATTAAAAACATAAAAAAAAAACCAACACAAATGAATAACAATATAGGAACCAATATACATAAATAATCCATTCAAAAAAACAACCAAAAAAATACAACACCTATAATTTCCAATGAACAAACATGTTTGAACTATATAAACAATACAAATAAACATCATCACATGGACCAATTAATTACAATAAGTCATTAAATAATAATAAAGTACAAAGTAATTGTTAAAATACCTAATAAACAACAATATAAGTTTCAGTGAATAAAACATAATCAAACCTAAGGAACGAAGATCAAAACAACTGAACCAGAAAAGTAAAAACTATTCAAGCAAATGCAAGAAATAAAGCAATGATAAAATCAGTTACTTTTTCCAAAAATGATCAAATTTAGGTTTAGTATCACAATCCATCAAAATTTTGTTAAACATCTTTGTAAACCCTTCCTTTGCCCTTAGTGCTCTAATACACTTTCTTAAATTTTCAATGATATGAAAACAGTAGAGTTTGTGCTGAACACCTGGAAAAATTGAATTTATTACGATAGGCATAGAAAAAGTCTGGTCAGTTATAATGGTGTTTGGGAATTTACCACCCATAGATTTCCAAAAAGTCTGAAATAGCCATTTAAAAGACTCAATTCTCTCATTCATAATAAAACCACAATCGAACATGACATTTTTGGAATGATGGTTCCTGCCAATGAAAGGAGCATAAACCATGTCATCCTTATTTGTAAGACAAGTTGTGCCGAAAACAACCAAGTCATCAAATAACTTATAATCCTCTAACTTTTAGTTGTCACGCCAAAAAAAAAAAAAAAACTAACCAAACAACAATTTACATCAACCTCAAAATCATAATAAAAATTGTTCTCATTCTTGAATCGTTTCTTGAACATTTCAATTAGTGAATTTGCATCGTTGCCATCAAATGACTTCTTATCGCACTCCTCAAGCCTATTATACAAATCCTTTAACTGAAAACTCACAAAAGGAGCTCCACCAGCCTATTCTATCATGACATGGAATACATCTGCCACTCAAACTCCTGCGTCCCTAAGCTCTGTCACGAACAAAAGGTCTTCAGTTTAGACTTCCAATGAGAAGGCATAAGATGCCGCTCACTAGTACTACACAACCAATGGTTGTGCTCAACTACATGCTTAGTGACAATCCATTTTCCATCTAAGTCAATATTAAAACTGGATCATTGCTTTGCACCCCGTGCAAACATCAACATTTGTATACTCCTTACATTGTTGGCCTTTATTTTCTTTCCAACCTTCCTTCTAACTACAAAACTGATGCATTAACAAGTCGATCTTGAGTTCGAGCTCTCTTACAGATGCTATGATAATAAACACTAAACCTGACCTTAAATGCATTGTAAATCTCAAATGCTTCATCTTGAGAGTATGCAATCGATCCAACTAAATCAACTGCCAAAGGATCCAAAGTAACAATATCTCATTTAGAAGAAACATTATTTGCAAAATGAACAACATGAATGAATAAATAAACAAGCTCAGAACCATAAATGAACAACATCACACGAATAAATGAACAACTATAAACTATTTTATATATATTAAAATAACAAGATCAGAAAAATAAATGAACAACATCACACCAACAAATGAACATCTATAATCCAATTAACAAACACCAAATAAGAAAATATGTTAAAACAAACCTAATAATGAACAACATCACAAGTTCAACTGAACAAAATATTCTCAACCTCAGTCAACATAATTCCAACAAAATAACAATAAAACGTAACTTGACAAAGTTCTATCGTCATCATCATTTCCATTATCTTTCAAGAATGCTGATCAGAATTAAAACATTCAATGAAGAGATAAATATGAACTAAATGAAGTACATTTAATAGTAGGAGAAATAAAATTAATTGTAAAACTTACGAATCAAATCTCTTCCAACTTTTTTGACTAAGTTCCCTATCATTCTCGACTATAAGTGAATTTCAATTTCCAAAGACTCTTATCAAACGCTACCATGAAGAGAGAGATGATGAAAAAATCAAGCAACTTACAAATGCAAAGCAACATAGAAAACACTTCCTGCTGTTTTTTAAAAAAAACAAAAATATGATTTTTCAAAAAAAAAAAGTGATCACATTTTTACGGAAATGAAAAAGAACGTGATATTATTTAGCCAAAAAAGAGTAACTAGATTGACCAAAAGAATATAAGAGATAAGTTGTTAAAAAAAAGAGAAACATAATTATGCAAAAAAAGAAAGTGATAAGAGTTCTGCTCCATAACCACTTAGGAACTACCCAATGTGGGCTTGTTTATCTTTATTTTTTTAAAGACTTATTTCTTTAATTTTTTGTTGACATGGCATTTACCTTATTTTTTGATGACATGGGTGCTGATGTGTTACAAGGGTGCATGAGCTCCTGGGTGCATGCTAGAAATTGTAAGGAGCCTACCCATTTCAATGATTAAAGTTATTAGTTAGAAAATTGTTGGGAGCCACTGATCATTAGGAACAACTATGAGCGATTATGAGCATTTCACATTGCAAAAATTGAGCCAACTCGATCCGAACCCACTCAAAAATTTTCAATTTTGAATATGATTTTCTTGACTCGAACCCGAAAATAATCGAAGCTGAAAAATGCACAAATTAGCGGGTCAAAATCGACCCAAACCCGAACCTGCCCATTCGGCCCGAATATTATATCTTTATTTTTTTGTTTTTTCTTTAATTTAACCTTCTTAAATAGCATTTGACTTTCTTAACAATAATAGTTATTCATTATATCAGTTTGTTTAGAAAGACATTATATAATTATATTCCTTCTTTACAAATTAAGCAATGACGTCCTTTATTTCTCAACTTCGTTCTTATACAATAATGTCATGCACAACTTATAAATAAGAAACCTTAAAAAACGCGGTTTGAAATGACATGAAATGATTACCTACTCTTAAGAAAATCAATCTAAAATAAGATAAATATTAAAAACGTGCAAGTCACGTTGTTTTATTCTTGGTGAAATGTACATGTTTCATCATAGCTTAATAATGTTAGTTTATAATAATCTAAAATTTCGACATTATAATTAAAACATAATTGTAATATCTTGCGCTTCTCGAATGTCCTTTCATTTGATTTTTATTCTAATTGGTCTCGAATTATGATGCTAGTGTTGGTCAATGGGTGGACTCTTGTTCAAATTAGGATCAATTCACTAATAAAGTGTACCTAATTAGATAGTGGTAAGTTAGTTAACAAAAATATCCAATAATCAAATGTATTACTAGTGGGTCGAACCCTCCAACCCGACATGTTTTAGACGGGCTAAGTCATCAATGACTCGATGCATTGCCAACCATATTTTTAGTCCGCTGGCCGACTCACGGGGCTCGACTCTGTGGCTGCTCATAGGCGAACATGTGTCCTAATGAAAAACTTTGAATATCTTTAACATTCTTTAAAAAATTACAATTACAATGTTTTTTCATTAAATACAAAGAATTTTATGTTTTAAATATGTCGAGTCTTTAATTTTTGATAAGAAAAAGCGCTCTAAACCTATTGGGTCAACCCGAAATCCATATAACCAAAATACGTCAGCATGTATTTTACACAAACCCAAAATATACTCGACTCACATTTTACTTGAATCCAAATATGCTTGACCCGTATTCACCCGCTCGCCCAAACTGAGAGGTCTAATTATATATATCACTTAGTGTTTAGGCACATCGAGAGTGTTCATTGATTATAAAATACTGTCACGAAGTAAGCCATAAATCTATTAAGAACAAACTTCATTAAGTTCCTAATTACTTAGTAAAATATAAAAATAAAATACACATTAATGCTAGCTTGCCAATTAATAAGTGACTAGTACTTAAGTGTGCCCATGCAAGTGCCTAAAACATGCCAATTTGCATACATAGGTGCTTGGCAATAGTGTTTTAACCTAATAGATGCATTCATGTAGTCATGACCCACCTCAATAAACCTATATTGCATTTAGACCATGTGCAGCGCGAAGCTCACTGGCCAAGAAAATGGGCTATGAAGAGAAGACTCAAAGAAAAGTCTAACAATGCTATTGTTGATTTAGTCACTACTCAGCTGAAGGAGTTGAATAGCAACAACTATGATATGAGCAAGATGCTCCAAGATTTGGTCACTACAACAGAAGAAGAAAAAGCTCATAAGATGACGCTAGGGAACAAAAGCTAACGGTCCATAAGGATAAAATAATCATGATGGACACCTCAATGATGACTCCTGAATATGCCACTTATTATGAGCAAAGGAAAGCAGAAATCATGCAAAGGAGATCAGGGCATTCATCATCAACTCAATAATATATCTCCCCTCGCCTTCATTATATTATAGATTACAAGAACTGTGTAGCTCATCTTAGATTGTAAGATCTTACTATGTTCTATGTAACTTTAATTTATAATGTGATGTCTTAGACATGAGTTAGTGTAGTTCTTATATGAATTTATGAAAATTGGCATGCCTATTGTTTAATCAAATGATTACTCTTCTATATGTTAGCGTTTAATCATTATTATGTTACACAGGTCATCTGTAATGAATAATTTCAATGTTAAAAAGCTGCCCAAAGAATCATCCTCCTCACCTCCTCATCTTCATCAGATGATGATATTATATTGCCCATTATGGGGGGCTTTACTCCATTGTCAGCAACAAGTGCAAAAACAAATAATGTTTCTTCTATAACTTAGCCAAGCAGCTAAAGAGCTGACACCTATGGCATCTAGGCCTCGGGTGAAGAAGAGATGTATTAAGAAAAATAGAGAAGCTACCCAAGACTGCATATACAAAGACTACTTCGCACGAGATTCAATCTATAACAAATGTCATTTTTGTTGTAGATTTAGAATGTGGAGGCACTTATTTCACTGCATTGTGGAAGCACTTGGCAATTATTCAGAGTACTTTCAGGCAAGGTATGATTTTTCCTGAAAGCATGGGTTGACGTTGTTAACCAAGTGTACCGCAGTCATGCGAATGCTTGCCTATGACATACCTACCAATTGCGTTGATGAGTACTTAAGGATTGGTGCAAGCACCATATTAGAATGCATGAAGAAGTTTGCCTTAGGCATCATTGAGGTATTGGGGGAGGAATACTTGAGAAAATTGATTCAAGCTGATGTTGATGGCTTACTACAAGTTACTGAAGCCAGTGAGTTTTCCGATATGTTGGGAAGCATTGATTGCATGTAATGGGAGTGGAAGAATTGTCTAGCGGGTTGGAAGGCATCATTTCAAAAGAAACTTTAAAAGGTGTTGTACAAGATTTTTAAGGTAATATAAAGGCTGCAAGCATATAATTTTTGCTGTAATACTTGAGAGTTGTCTCTTCAGGAATGAGGATGAAAATTAGGTCACAAAATAAAGTTAAACTAGTATCGTAGCCTAAACGAACAAGAGTTAATCAAATAATGACTAGAATGCTTAAAACAAGCCACAATTAATCTATCGTATGACCATAATCTCTAAGATTATCAACTAAGTAAAACTCACTAAAACAAACTGATAAATAATAACATCCATTAAGCTTGCTTAACTTAAATGAAATCATAACCAATTCCTAAAATGAAAACATAATAAACCTAACTTAAATCAACCCTACAATAAACAGAAACAGAGGTACAGTTACAGGGACAGGAATTAGGAAAAGAGCAGGGGATAGAGATTACGAAAGGAAGAAGAAGGAGGGACCTAGCAAAAGCAACTCAACAATTAATCCAACTTCCATAATCAATCCAACATCAATCAGTATTCCAAAATGCATCCTCCTAAATATGAAAACACACTACCAGAGTATCAGAGCAACAAAGTAGCACTGCTAAAACCAAACCCAAATTAGCTCAACCCGAAATCAAAAAATCGAAGCAACAGGGGAGAGGATGCTAAACTAAAAATTGGACACCAACCAAACCTACTCTACTACAATAAAGCATAAACAATCAAAACCTAATTGAAATCACTCAGCATTCCAGAATTAGCAACCAAATATAGAAGGCAGAGAGTAGAGGGAAGAAAGATTCAAGCTTACCAAGAATAACCCAGATTCGGGCTCAGATTAGACAGAGCAACAAAGAAATTAGAGACAGGGGAGGAAGATTCGGATTTGCAACCAACTAGTAACCCAGAGCCAATCAATGAACAAGCTTCAAAGCTTGTTAACAATAGCAAAATCACCATTACTGACGCTTCGAAGTCTAGCCAAAAACAAGGGAGGGGGAAATTTGACATTTATCAAAAGTAAAATCCTCAATCTATTCAGTATCAAGCTGGAAATCATCAAAGATTAACAAAACAAAGCGTAATTAGATGAAATTGCAAGTTAAAAATGGATCTAACATTTGAAAATCAAAACGGATGAAAATCAATTGAATCCCTAATTTACTAAAATCTGGAATTGAAACTAACTGAAAAACCCCCTAAAAAATCCTAGATACCTCCCATTTAGAGCTGATCTTTGATATATACGTGCCATCTTTGTCTTGGTTGTCAATCTTGCAGATGGCATAGATGATGGATGTTAATGATGGCGGTGGTAAGCAAGGGTTGAGGAAGCGATTTGGTGGTGTGAGCTCACGGTGATGATGGTGGATGAGGATGGAGGTGATGAAGTTGAATGGATAATGATGATGATGTTTGATGATAGTGCTGAGATGAAGAGGAGTTGAATGGGGGGGTTGTTTTCGGGGTTTGAAGAGTGAGAGAAGAGAGAGAATTAAGGAATAAAAGGGGGCAATATGGGTCACGTGTTGGGCATGCGTGGTGGGGGTAGTTTGAGTTTTATTTTGATTTTTCCTTTTTTTAGGGCTCTGGGCAGTGTAGAGTGGGCCGAGTTCAGGTTGATGGTAATTGGGCCCGCCTCTCTTTTTTCGCTGCTCGCTAGTTTTTCAAGAATTGTATGAGGATCGGACTCCTAAATGTGAGTGTGCCGTTAATGACCTTGAGTACAAGATAGGATATTATTTTTCGGATGAAATTTATCTGAAATGGGAGATATTTGTTAAAACTATCCCACTTCCCTAAGGGCCGAAGAAAAAACTCTTTGCAGAACGTCAAGAGTCGGTTAGGAAGGACGCTGAGCGCACCTTTGGTATGTTACAAGCTCGATTTGCCATTGTACGTGACCCCTCTCGTCTTATGAATGAAAAATAAATCAATGTATAATGAGAGTATGTGTGATACTCCATAACATAATTGTCAAGGATGAGCGGGATAACTATGAACTTGTATTTGACTACGATGTTGTTAAGGGTACTCCCCCAGAGCTGATTGTTAACCTGGGCACCATCCATGCTATGAGACGCACTTTTAAAGATAAAAAGAAGTTCGCGACCTTGACACACGTGCAGCTCTCCAAGCGGACTTGATTAAGGAAATATGGAAGAGATATTCGGGGCGGTGGTAGAGATGATAGTTGAATGATCCTCATATTGTAATTTTTTAAAATGTTGAATTATTGTAATTTTTTTTAGTCGAATGTTAGTAAATGTATCTTTTTTTATTTATTATCAAACTCTTACAATTTTTATATTCAAGCATGTGTGATTTTTTTTCTTACTTCAAACTCTTGAGTTGTTTTTCTAAAAAATTATGAGCCTTAAATTAGTTATGTTATCAAATTATTATGTGCAAATTATTTTTTGTAAAAATAATAAAACCAAATAACAAAGCAAAACATAAAAAATAAACTAATTAAACATGGTTAGATATGTGGTTCATAGGCATTATTTTATTTGATGAGCCAAATTGGTGAACCTTGGATTGGAAAGAAGAAAGCTTGTGAGCAAAAATCTAACTCAAAAGCCAATGTGGTAGAGGTAGGCCTTACTGGTGAGCAAAAAGAGGCTCACCATTATAAATGGTTAAGTAAAGCCACTCTCATCCTTGTATTCTTATCATATGGAACAAAAATCTCGTTAGCTTTTCACATTCTTGAAAAAACTCCCAACAGTTATAACTGGATGAAGAATTTATTGTAGCAAATCTCTCAATGAAACCCACCTGTAGAATAACGTAGGAAACAAAATAAATTAGGTTTCTTGTACTTTCAAAATGTTTTCCTATTGTGAAATTAATTTATTCCCTTCTCAAAATAAATAGAGTACGAAAGGGAAGAGCAATTTTAAGAACCAAATAAATTAAGTTCAAAAACCAATGCGTCCAAAATTATGCCCTTCAATTTTGTGGTGGAAAGTAGATAAACTTTGTTTTAAAAATTAGTCTTTTAGAGTAAACACAATAGTAAGCCACAATTTTGGCTCACAAGTGGGATCTACTTCTTCCACATCAGCCCATAAGTTAATTTTTTGGCTCACAAGTTTTACTCTCTACTATGCAAGGCTAACACCTTAGGCTCACAAAATAAAATAATACCCATATACACATTCTACAACATTTACACTTTTCTTTTAAAGCCAAAAAAAGGAAAAATTATTAAAACCAAAAAAAAAATCAAAAAACAGAGGAAGAATGGTAAGCCAGCTCGCTGCTTGCAGCCTCACCCGCGAGCCACCCACTCGCTCGTGCATTGCAGGTGCCGCGAGCTGCTTGACCTGGCTTCCAAGGTACATGTGCCTGGCATTGCAAGTGCTCTTAGCCAACTCACGTGCATTTCCGACTTCAAGACTGTCAATGGTCTTTCACCAAAGCACAATACAAGTATTTCGATTTTGACGTTCCTTACAAGTACAAGAAGCTATCTTTAAAACTTCTTTGTAGAATAAGTGGCTAAGTCATGAGCACTTTATGTTTAGTCCCAAGGTCATCATGTAGTGTAAGCTAGGAATATACCCCAAAATTCACCACTTGTACCACTCCCCCTTTCTCTATTATCATCTGCCAATATGAACATTAGGTTGTGTGTGGAATTTCTCAATGCAAATTGAGATACTACAAGTGCATAGTGTATAGACTAGTACAATTAGTAAAATCCACAAAAATGGAAATAAGATGAGACTAGTTATTTTATTAAACAACCGATGATATTAACTAACATATAATAAGATAACAAACAAATTTACCCCATCAAATACACAACCGACAATGTAACTCAAATGAAATTAAGATTTGATTGCCTTACATAATAACCACTCTCTATAATTCACATTGATTAGAGCAAGCATAATGAACTCCGATGAAAGAACACTAGAAAATAAGCAGCAATAATGAGTTAGTTTCCACTAATAATAAAGAAAAATTGGTTGGAAACTATATAAAGTATAAGCTAAATCTATAAAATAATGTAAACTATAACATCTATGTATTAGATATCAAGTTTTTGTCCCATAATTGCATATGTATATATAAAAAACTATGTTTGTCATACAATTACATAGATACATTTCTTTTTAACATAATAAGTGCAAAACGTAAATGAATACATTGATATACTATGTGCAATGAATAGAATCCTAATAAATTTACAAATTTATGCAATCTATAATACCTTATGAAAATCTTGATAATTATGATATTTTGAAATGGAGGAGTACCTTTTGACTTATAGTATCATTGTAATCAAATCAATTGTAAATAAGGTAGTTCTTTACTTATGGTATAATTAATAAATTTTATAGAAAGTGGAGAAATTTCTTATGAAAATCTTGTAGTAAATTTTATGCAAAATATCTCGCATAATATATATCATAAGGTGGATGTTTTTATAGTGACTTCTAATATTAATTAAAGTGACCAATAGTTTATTTAGGAATGATTATGATAAACCTCACCACTCGATGAACTATTAGTCTCTCTGAATTTAACTGTTACTCTGAAAAACATATGATTAATTTCAAAACATTACAAACCACTCTTAAAGGAGTCTGTTTCACAACGACTCTTATGTGAAACAGTCTCATCCAAGAATTTGTGTAGTATATGATAGTGGTCCACTCCATTAACTCAATCTCCAAGATGTATTTTTATTCGTTAATTAAAATACAATAAGGATAGTTATTATTGATATGTTTCCTATTAATTGAAAGGATATTTTTATACAATTTTCAATTTTTGAAGGATCGTTTTGTCATTCTAACAACCCCTATATCTCATTTACAATATTTCTTTAGTTCAATTATGATGAATTAATAAGATTTATGTAAACTATCAAATTATCATAATTTTAACAAATTTTTAGGTGCTACTTCCTTGCATAAGAGTTATTATGAGATGAGCTCCTTTAAAAATGAAGGGTTTTAAGGTGACTGATAGTATGTTTCAAAGCAAACTATTAGTTACCAATAATTCAAATATAACCAGTAATTTATCTAATAGTGATGCTTATTACACTATTATCAAATAAACTATTAGTTACCCCAATCTATATATTATAATAAAAGAAGAATGAGGTTGAGTCTCATCCCTTAATTTTAGGGGTTGTATTTATTGGCAATCCTTGATTTAGTTATGAAGTTGCATTTTAGCCGTTCGTATCCTTAAAAATATGCAAATTAGCCCAAAAAAAAATTTATTGACTAAATAACTGATGCCACCTTTCTCTATCTCCATATCACATTAACTGCGTAATAGTAACTACCCCACTTTCCATGAAACACATAATGTAAAGAAAGTTAACTAAAGTTAATTGCCTGCTCATTCTCTCTTCCCCCTCCCTCACTTTTCGCTCTCTTCTCAACTCTATCTTCTTCCGCCAATGCCACTCTCTCTCCTCCTCCCCAAATCTCCCCCATAAAAGCCCAGCTCAATACCATAATCGATGCACCTTATCGTGGTAAAAGACTTTGTATACTGAGATAACCCTTATTCACATCCCCTTCATCACCCTTCTTGCCTCTTTCCCATCAGCAGCCACCTTCTTGCTTTCTTACTGGGATTTTCTCCCCAACCTCCATCCCCACTGAAACTTTTCATGTCTAGGATTCATCGAATGACGACAAGTAATACATTTTTTTTTTTTGTTGACATCTTGGTTCTATTTACTCCTTGTCCTTTGATGTTGTATTTAAAGTCCTAATTTCATATTTTGTGGCCTATTTGTTATGATTTAATAACACTGGCTAGAGAAATAACATAAAGGTATAAGTGCTTGGGAATTTTAGAATTGCGAGGGTGGCGATTGATAAGACCAAGAAGCTTTTGTCAAAAACACATTAAAAGAGGTAATAAGTTGACAACCTTCCATAACATAGGAAACTCATTGGCTCTGTTCATTTGTCTAATTTATATGTTCATCTGTTCAACTTGATGTTGTTGAGTATCATTAACTTGTGTTTTTATTTGTGCTTTACTTTGAGAATTTCATGCATATGAGTGTTCTCTTTGGAGTTTTTACGATCCTTCTCCATCACTGCTTGGATTTTCAGTTCCATTTCTTGGCGAGTATAATAGGAAGAACTTATGCTGTAATATTGAGTTTTGTAAAGGATACATAGAGTATATTCTTTTAACCTGCTTTGGAGTCACCATTTCTCTAACATTTTTTACTGATGTAGTGATATAGATGCAAGGTTCAGGGTTGCTTTTTGAAAGCTTCTACGTGAACAGCTCTACAATTAGCAACATTCTATGAGTTCCAACATATGTATGTAATGCATAGGTGGTCTTAAATGAGAGGAAATATGCTTAGGTGGGTAAAAGCATTATTGGGATCTACATGAGTATGTTTAGTATGTATTTTTGCCTAATTTAATTTTACACTCCCACCGCTTTCATTTTTTATTATTCTACAAACCAAATATGCTTAATTACTGTTTATAATGTAGTGTGAAATACAACAAAAAATTACTTTTGCTAGACTTTAAAATTCATCTCTTCAATCCATATCTACTTCTTGGTTATTGATCAGTGAAATAAAGAGGAGTCTTATTTCCTGGAGGAAATTTGGGGATTGCTATTTCATAGAGGCATTAATTTCTTGAATCTGGCTATGATATGATATCATGTGCCATGTAACACATGATAGAATAGAAATATGGCATCGCAGCATATTTGATGTTGATGTGGATCGTTATTTTTAATTTTTTTTTGACTCTAAGATTTCCTTCTAGATTCATGGAAGATCTGATGGGATTGTGCCACAAATCATGTTTGATGTTACCAGGATATTAACAGTTTTTTTTTGTTTCTCAGTATAGGAATAGGCTTCAGAATTTGTAGAAGAGTTAAAATGCAAATTGAAGAAAAAGTAGGAAATTGGAGGGCTTCTATGATGAGATACAAGAGTGTATGAATCAGTATGACTATCAATTTAGTTACCTTTCACTAAGTATGATATTTAGGTCCTAGATGTTATTCTTTAATGACTATTTTATATAAGGATATTTCTGTTTGATAGCTACTTTATTTAATGTGATGAGATTGATTCCATTATATAATCTATCATTGATCAGTTCAGTACCATATTTTTAATATTATTACTCTTGATATTTACATTAAATCCTTTCTAATTTATTTTCCTATAAAATAATGAATATGCTCTATTGCTTGAATAGGTCTAATATCTTTTTCAAATGAGGATGCTATTGAAAACTCCCCAGATGTGTGCAGAAATAAAATTAATGTAAGCATTTCAGTTAGACAAATAGAGTCCCCTTATGTATCCCTAAATTTTTTAATATTTTTGGTTAATATTAATTGATCAATTGAACTTTTCTTTAATTTTAGTATACTATGGATTTGTAAATCCTTTTTGAATTATCTTTTCTCTTTAGCTCATTCCTTCATTTATGGAACACCTTTTCTGCATTGAATCTTCAAATGAATTTTTTCTCTAATTTTTTAAAAATTTTGGGCAAGGAGGTCATTATGGCATGGGAAGAATTGATTGCAATGATGGTAGTGGAAAATTGGTCAAAACTTGCAGTAAATATAGGACATTAAATTGGTAATAGTGGTAGAAATTGGTTGCTTAGGGCGAGGGGGTTGATATTGCTTTACCCCTATGTGATTTTTTTAAGAATCTTTCATTTTGCATCTTCAAAAGTATTGCACTAAATTTTATAATATTTGTTGTACACTTTTTGTGTATCTTCTTTCATTTGCTTCTTTGTTTTCAACTATTTCTATTATCATCATCGTCAATTCTTTATTTAATGTTTGCAGGCAACCCTTTGAAACCTGGCTCTGAGCTAAAAGGAGATAGTGAACAAAGAGGAGAAACTATAGAGTAGTGATGTATGTTATGAAACTACCATGAATATTGTTTCCACATGTTTGATTGGTAATACAAATAAACAATTTACTTTTTGGTTTATAGAGATTATAAAGACTACTATGTGTATGATTTTATAGTTATCAAAATAAAATAAAGTACTATATATAACTATTTCCACATAAATCAATGATTCAAAAAAAATGACTAATTTTATTGTTGTAAAACTAAGATTAATACATATAATTTCATTATGCTTCAATAGTTGGTTGCTTCATTTCTTATTTTTTTTTTTTGGGTTGAAAAATAAGGAGTATCGCTATGTTTAATTTTCTCTAATGATAAATCGTTTCACATATACAAATCAAGGGGCACCAAACTTCAGTCGAAATTCGATTTTTGAGTTCAACCAATAATGTTTCAAGTGTTGGTCACTGGTGCAGTTCAAGTGCAGCTGATTTATGTTGAACATTGGTGATTTATATTATTTTCGATCATCATATTCATTTGTGGATGCTTTAATCATAGTAGGTGTGTAAGAAGACTATCATAGAAAATCCATGTCCTAAATCATACAATATTGATGCTTTTTCCTTTAAAATCCTCCCAAAACCACAACCATGAATAATGATGAAATACCTTGAAAACTAGAAATCATCCCTTCATCCCACACCAAAAGGACAGAGAATTTGATCAAGTCAAAACCTAGAAAACGAAGAATCACTCTTCCACAAGTAGGTCTTCTCTTTTACTAATCATTCAAAACTCATAAAACAACCCCCCATTTCATGATCATCAAACAGGGGACAAAACAAAGCAACCAACTTTCACAAAACCCATATCAACCCTAAACCCCGATTCCATACTAAACCTATTTATTTCGAAAAAGAATTTAAATTGATGGGGAAGAGAAATCCATACCGTCTTGATTTGAGTCGCATATCATATCTTGGGAGGACTTGAAGGGTCTTCCAAGACAAAGAGTGCATGCAAAGTAAGAGAGAGAAAATCAAAAATTGGAAGAAAATCAATAGCTGCTTGGCAGCTCTGATATGGAAATCAGCACCAGAAGACATAAATTCGCCAACAACACCCCTTCTTCATCATTTGTCTTTAACTCTATCTCTAATTCTCCAACAAGAACCCAACTCCTGCCTGGCTATAGAAAAGATAGAAATTGGCAACAAAAAGGAAACTCAAATCAATCAAAATATTTTCAATATACAAAATAAAACAAACCTCAAAAAAGAAAAAAAAAGAATTTCAATCAAAAAAAGAAAAATAAGAATACCCCCAATAGAAGATCAAGATTTATTTCCAAAAAACGCCAGATCTTTTTGGTTAATTTGAAAGGAAATAAAGATCTTTGCCATACTAACAAAACCTATCCAAAGAAAATAAAGAAAATAAATACTATCAAAGTTCACATTCTTTGGAGCTTAATTTTTAAATTTTGAATTATTCTGATCTAATATCCCTAAAATTTTTATTGTCATATTTCAAAAGTCTTTTAAATAGGAAACAAACGTAATAAATAGATGGAAATTAAAATTTCATATACTTGAAACCTCAATTCAGCATGAGATAACATCTCATTAATTAGTTCAATGCTATAACAAAACATTGTGTCTTTTGAGTGTCAGTTAATTTAATAAATAAAAATTTATGAAATATGTAATTAAATATTAGGATTTGAATTTGCCTCTTTTAGTGTTTTGTATACATGTACCCCCCCCCAAAAAAACAAAAAATGGTTCAACTTATTTAGATGATGAGGACTCAGATTTTTTATGTCAGCAATGATGTGGTTGTATTTTCCAACATATTTGCCACAAGTTATTTTAAATTCTTCAAGGTACCAGAAGCAATAGTTTTTTTTTTCCCCTCGAACCTTGGTAATTTTTATTATTTTTGATCATCCTATTCATTTGTGAATGCTTAATTTAGGTTTCTAAATTAACAAGACAAGGCATGCATGACTATTTAAGTGGGGGATTTAAGTTACAGAACTATTTGTTGATGAAGCTTCTATTACTTATGGTAAAGACAGCTCCTATGTATTATCAATATCTCTCTGTCTCTCTTCTCATGTGTCCTATAGTCAAAATAAATGATTTGGAATGTTTATTTACTGTTTAAGTTCTCCAGCCTCTCTGTTATGTATCTCTTAGTTTATACAAGTGCAGTAATAGTATTTAAATTTTATGAGTTAATTGTTTGGAGCACTTACTACCTTCACTTAAGTTAAAAAAAAGCATGTAATCAAAGGCTAGAGTTATAAATTTGTTCTTCAAAAATCATTTAATGGAAAAAGAACTCATACCAATTTATCCATTTTGTAAGCTTTGAAAATTGAACTTTTCCATTTCCTTAATGCCCACATAAGATAACATTATTAATTTTCACCAACATCTACATATAGTTGGACACTTTCAATCTAGTAAATGCATAAATATAAAATATTTACACACTAATTATTGATATCATTGTATTTCTTATATATGTGTAGTTTGAATTTATACTTCTTATTAACGACATAAAAACCCATTCAGTTCAATAATATTAGTGTCCTAACTTTATAACTGTGATGTATTCATCTATACAAACATGTACTGCATGAACTAACATGTGATCCTACCTACAAATCCATAACTGTAAAAGTTAAAACAATAATTTTCATTAACTAATATCCCTTTTCTATATGTACAATTTAAATTGGAGGTTTTCACAACATAGCAAAACCCACTTTACTTCTACAATACTATTATTTTAAATTAATCAAAAAAAAATATATTCTTCAAATATAATATTTATCTCCTTTTTGTAATAGTTGATATTATAGTATTTAGATTGAACCTTTTCATAACACCAAAAACAAAAATTATCTACTTTCGAAATTTTGTTGTTGTAAATCAATTAAAAAAACTTATTCTCATATATAAGATTGTATTGCACATAATCACATGATATGATATCGAGAGCATCTAAACCTTAAAAGTAAATGCTTATTAGACCTTCACTTGCACACTATAAGATTGTTTGAATCCTATAGCTATGGATGACACCATGTTAGTTGCTAAATCTACCCAAAAGCGGTTGCGATATAAAAAGAAGCCCGATTGAATGCTAGATGGAGATTGTTCAAAAGAAGGTGTCCATATGTTAATGATCCACGCTATATTGCTCAACATCAATGATACGAGGAAGAAGCTAGATTGTGGAACTTATCCCTATCACGATTAAGAAGGAACTCCACTACTAGAAGGTTTGAACAACATTGGTCATTCACTAGAACCATGCTTCCATGTATTGATTGTAATGCAATGATGTGGTATGATGAAATAGCTGCCAGTCGAAGACATGGTCCACCTCGCTTTAATATCTGTTGCCATTACGGTCAAGTTTGATTGGATCCTTCACCTGCACCGCCACCTCTACTTGATTCTTTGTTTAATAATACAAATTTCATGGAGAATATATGGACTTATAACTATATGATGTCCTCCACTTCAATAGGAGAATCTATTGACCATTCTGTCATGGACGTACGTGGACCCTACACATTTCGTATAAGTAGTAAAAATTATCATCAAATTAGGCCTTTACTACCGCCAGAAGGACAACCACCAAGATTTGCACAACTTTATACATATGACACACATTTTGAGTCTCGAAATCGACTACATGCATTAAACAGAAACAACAATTCCTCTGGAGTTAGGCTATCTACTATAGAAGACTTACAGCACACGTTGGATGAATGCAATCCCTTTGTACATGTATTTAGAAATGCTAGAGATATCCTACATAGTGGTGTTGTACATAATATGCGTATTCAGATCCTTCCATCATGATCAGGGGGACAGTATATCAGACTCACTGCTAATGCAATTGCAGCCCTTATAGTAGGAGGTGAGGGTGTAGAGGAAATGGATGGTGCTAAAATAGTCTGCAAGTTGGACGGGAACCTGCAATGAATATATGGCACTCACCCTTCTTATATGGCCCTACAATATTCACTCTTATTTCCATATGGAACAGATAGTCGAGAAAGAGGAATTCCTTTCGCTAGAGGATCAACTAGCAATAGTCAAGAAGTGACGATTTGTCAATACTATGCATTTTGGATACAATTTTGATTGCATGAGGCTAACATTTTACTTCATGGGGATAGACTATTTCTTCAATATATTGTTGATTATTTTACTGTTATAGAGCAATGGCAACTACATTATGTTAGGAAACATCAATTACAACTACGTATAGAGGTTTATATTGGCCTAAAAGATGTAATCACAATTGGAGAGATGTACGCAAGTGTTATTGGCCGACGGTGCATATTGTCGTCCTCATTTACTGGGGGTTCCTGGTACATGAGGTGTCGTTTCCTTGATGCTATGGCCGTATGCGCACAAGTTGGTTATCCAGATTTCTTCATTACCTTTACATGCAATCCAAATTGGCCAGAAAATTGAAGAGACCCTCCAACAGCAGCTGGGATAACAGGCAAACAATAGACTAGATATTGTAGCTCGAGTCTTTTGATTGAGGTTGAGAAAGTTGATGCGAGATTTTAAAGAAAAGAATATATTTGGAACTGTCTTTGTAGGTTTGTTATAAACGTATAACAATATTTTCACATCTTTTACTATTGGAAGTGTTTACCAATTTAGTTTACAATGCCTCACTAGAATCCGTTATTGCTTCCTTTGCAGATATATATGTTATTGAATTTCAAAAGCGATGGTTACCACATGTTCATATTCTCTTAACCCTTGCACAAGATGACAAGCCAAGTTGTTTTGAAGAAATTGATTCCTTTAATTGTGCAGAGCTCCGTGATCAAGATCTTGATCCACTTGTGTATGGTACAGTTACATGACACATGATACATGGCCCATGTGGTTAAGGTATTCCCTATGCTCCCTGTATGGAAGGTTCAGACTATAGTAAACATTATCCAAAATCATTTTGTGATGAAACATTTATTGAGGAGAATCGGTTTGTCAAGTACAGGCGGTGGGATAATGGCAGAAGAATCATCATAAATGGAAAGGAGTTAGATAATCGTTGGGTCATTCCCTACAATCAAGATCTGTGTGTCAAGTATGATGCTCATACTAATGCTGAACGATGTGCACAAAAAAAGTCATCAAGTACCTCCACAAATACATGCATAAGGGTCCAGATCGAGCGACATTTATTATTGAGGAAAATGTCGAAACTACGTAGGGAGGAAGAGAACCTCAATACAGGGAAGTTGATGAGATAAAACAATACCTAAATGGCAGATATATTTCATCTATCGAAGTAGTTTGGTGCATATTTGAATTTGAAATAACTCACCGTTATCCTTCAGTAGAAATGCTACAATTTCACTTGCCAAGGCGACACGATACTGTTTTCAATGATGATGAAGATTTCGATGATGTTGCTGATCGAGCTCAACATAGTATTAGTATGCTCATGGCATGGTTTCAAATTAATCAAGTTGACCCTGAGGCAAATTGTTACACATATGCTGAATTCCCCAAATATTATGTTTAGAATCAAAGAGCCAAACAATGGACAAAACGGCAAAAAAGAGTATGTCTTGGTCGACTTCCTTTTGCACATCCTAACTCTGGAGAGGGATATTACCTAAGAATGTTACTTACAATTGTTCGTGGTGCAAAGTCTTTCCAAGAATTGAGAATAATTGATGGTATTGAAAACATTTCGGAAGTTTGTGTAGCACTGGGATTGGTAGCTGATAATAGCGAGTGGGATGATGCTCTATTTGAGGCTTCTACATGGGCAACAGGGGTCCAATTATGGAGTATGTTCTGCTCTATACTTATGTACAATGAAGTGGGACAACCTCAATTACTTTAGGATAAACATTGGGAAGATCTTTCTAATGACCTTGAACGAAGATTACAATATGAGCATCACAATCCTGAGTTACAGTTGACTGACAATCAAGGGAGAAATCTATGCTTATATGAACTGGAGTTAATTTTGAAAAAAAATTGCCGTTTGTTAAAGGACTCCCCTACTATGCCATTGCCTTCTTCAGATATGCTACTTTAGTTAAGAAATCATCTCATCGGGGAGTGGTTAGACTATGACATTTCTACAGAAGTTGAGAACCTTAACATGATGCTACCCACATTAAATTCCAAGCAAATGGACATCTTTCGAGCTGTAGTGAATGCTAATGATTCTAATAACGAGGGGTGTATTTTCGTTTATGGGAGTGGCGGCACTGGTAAGACATTTCTATGGAAAGTGATCATTGCTGCACTCAGATCGAAAGAGAAGATAATTTTGTCTGTTGCATCATCTAGAATTGTTGCATTACTACTGCCATTTGGAAAACCCGCTCATTCCAGGCTCAAGGTCCCTGTTAATCTTACAGAAGCAACTTATTATTCGTTCTCAAAGCATTCTGAGTTGGCTGAATTGATTCAGAAAGCATCATAGATTATGTGGAATGAGTCTCCTATGACACATCATTTTGTGTTGGAGACTGTTGACTGTAGATTAAGGGATATTTCTTATCAACATAATGTTCCTTTGGAGAAAAGTTAATGTTATTTGGTGGTGATTTTAGACAAATACTTTCGGTTGTCACAAAGGGAAGTAGAGTAGATATAGTTGCAGCATCATTGTTTTGATCGAATTTTTAGCCTCATTGCCATTTCATGCATCTCAGGATTAATATGCGATTGAGGGATCCAAATTTAAGTAATCTTTAATATCAACGCTTCTAAGATTTTGCGGATTTGGTCTTGAATATTGGTACTGGCAGCTTGCAGGGGATTTCATTACATTTAGGAAGTGAGCCCAACTGGATTGAGATTCCATCAAAATTCCTTATACCTAATGACAATCAATGATTGAGGAAGTTAATATCAGAAATTTATCTATATTTATCTACCAGATACAACGATGGATCCTACATACAAGAGCATTGTATACTGGCTCCTACAAATAATGATGTTGATCAGTTGAACTTACAGATGTTAGCTATGCTTCTCGGTGAGTCCCACACTTACTTGAGTTCAGATACTTTTTACGAGAGTGGTGACCATCCCGATATAGATGATATCAACCCACCTGAGATATTACACGGGCTTAATATTTAAGGGTTGCCTAATCATGAAATTACATTGAAAGTTGGCACCCCTGTAGTACTTTTGAGAAATCTTGATCCATCTTTGGGATTATGTAATTGGACACGCTTAATCATTGAGCAACTTGGGCAAAAGGTTCTTGAAGCACGGATCATTACAAGTCGAAATATTGGACAAAAGGTGCTTATTTCACGTGTCGATCTAACCCCGTCAATAGAGGAAAGACCATTTGCATTCAAGTATAGACAATTCCCGATTAAATTGGCTTTTGCAATAACCATCAACAAAAGCCAAGGGTAGACATTAAACTATGTTGAAGTATATCTGCCCAAGTCAGTCTTCTGCCATGACCAACTTTATGTTACATGCCTTTGGAGTTACGGTTCTTGATTGTGAACAAGAACCACATGCCTAAAAATATTACAAAAATATTATCTGTACGGAAGTCTTCAATGATATCCCCACTCCACCGTTGCAAACCATTTATTGTATATTTCTTTGCTATTGTAAAGCTTTCAATCAAATTTCATGACTAGATATTTGTAATATATTTGTTTTCACTACTTACCCCATATTTTTTGGCTTGGACTGAAATCTTCATCATTTGATTATTGTTTACATCAACGTACTGACGTCAACCTTATAATTATTCAACAAAACATTTGAAGAACCATTGCTTATTCAAAAACCTAATTTCGAGGCAATGCCTAGGTCCTGACTAGCTATCATTAAAATCACAATAAAGCATCGATCTTATTAGCTAGCATATGGAAGACGGTCCCACACATGTGCATCCAACTACTAATTTGTACGCCATAGTAGCGGCGGCCGTGGGCGAGGGGTGCGCCCCTGCGGCCCGCTCCACTTGAAGCTACACTTGGCTAGACAATCGATTAGGCCCATTGGGTTACACGCCTCTCTGTCTCCCTCAGTCCCTCTTCATGCATCTTCCATAAAAATTCTCTCTTTTTTTTCCCCCCACTGAATTTATCTCTGCTTGTCCTACTCCTCCGTGATTAATTAAGCAGTTTTACAAATTCTATCAATTTTTCCTCTACTTTGGATCGTTAATCCACCACGCTATTGAAGTGAATGGTCGAATCTCGCTCAATCCGTATTGTGAAACTCCACCCCTAGTCCTGCTTGACAAGGTTAGGGTTTTACAATCTCGTTTAGTTTGATTGTGTTGTTTTGTATTCGTGCTTTGTTAATCTCTCCTCGTAATTCATTCCTCTTTTTGCATTCGATCCCTTGTATACATAAAATATGAATGAAACTGGAAATGAATTGATTAGTGACTGGCGAACAGAACCGAATCCCATGAATAAAAGGATTTTGGAATTTTTTGCTACTGTTGATTGATTCAATTACTCTGTCTCTGAGCTTCCCTAATTACATTGCTACTGTTAAGTTGATTCCTCGCATATGAAACATGAGTGAAATAAGAACATGAATTGATTGGGTATGAATTGAACGTATTTTGAATTGGAAGTGGGGAATTAGTTTTGATTGTGAACGTGAGTTTTTGCTACTACTGTGTTGATTCAATGACTCTATCTCTGTGCTTGCCTAATCACACTGGTTTCTTTATTTGTGTGGGTTTTGCAGCCAGATATACATACATTCTTTTGTTGTTGTACGGGATGATGAGCCAAGCAAGGGGGGATTTGTCCAATAATAAGAGGAAACGCGATAGCAAGGATTTGAATCCTGATGAACGTGCGATTCTTAACCTGATTCGGAGTAAGGGAGATATGGGGATAGTGAAGACAGATATAACCAAAGAGTTGAAGATGACCATCCCAAAGGTTACTAACTCCATCAAGTCCCTTCAAACCAAGCAAATGATCAAGGAGGTGCCTGACATTCAATGCAAAGGGAAGAAACGACTCCTGGCGGCCGAGTTTGAGCCCTCCAAGGATCTCACTGGTGGTGTCTGGTATGATAATGGCAGGCTGGACACCCACCTCATTGAAACTCTCAAGCAGGTGTCTTTGAAGGCCCTTGCTGATCAAAAGATTGCCACTCCTGATGGGATTCGCCATTTCCTCAACAGGGTCATGACGGGGGACCTCACCGTGGACCAGGTCAAGGAGATACTTGACAATTTGATTTTGGAAAAGAAGATTGTCAAAGTTAGGAGCAATGGGTTAGGAGAATTTGCTGCATTTCCCATGGGTGCAGATTGTTACAAGCTGAAACAACGAGAAGAGAAAGTTGGAGCTATGGCTTCCATACCGTGTGGTGCCTGTCCCCGTATCAACCACTGTGCTCCCGATGGCATCATTTCCCCGACAACCTGCCAATATTACACCAAATGGCTTGACTTCTGAAGCTCGGAAGTTGGAACTAAAAAAGGTTGGCAAGTTGGAATGGTCTTTATGTGGGAAGTTGGTTAACTGTGGCATGTTTGGTTAATAATGGGTTGCTAAATGGAAAATTATACAGTTTTGACAGCAAGGAATGTGTTAAATGACTTGACACCTCTCTGCTTTATCAGCCCTTTGTTTTTGTTCATCATAGAGTATTAGGATAACAGAAATGAACAACCCTTCAAGTCTTTCTTGATCTACCACCAGAAATGCAGGGGGGTGGAATTCCTGTAGATTGCAGTGCCCTTGATGCGATTCTGCGAGCATCTCTCGCAGGTCATTAACACATGATGGAAAGTTGGGAACTAATGCGTCATTCACATCTTTCTTTGTTTCTTTCTTCTGTCTTTCTGGTGTTAGAAGCTTTGTGGGGCTGCTTTTTTTCCCCCCCTTTTTTTGATTCCGAATTTTAAGTTTCTTCACTTCGTCGCATGGATTGGAGGTCCAATCGGTGAATATGAGTTCTTTCCTCGATGTCTGTAATATTCATTTTGTTTTCCTTTCTTTTCGGTTTTTGGGTTTTTCTTTGGGGGGGGGGGGTCGGAATTTGAACTCATATTTTCTGAAGTCTGAACCCAGGTTAATGAAATTACTTAAGCGTGCAGTATCACGTTGCTTGGTCTTTGATAGCTTTGTTTGGCTACTGATTACTTCTGGATCATATGAAGATTGACCACTATAACAAAGTGCTATCAAATCATGTGTGAGCGTCAGTTAATGATCTTTCCTTTCATGATATTTCTGGATGATTTTTGCCATCTTTTGGTGGATTGATTTCTCCTTGTACAATATACACTGACAACGATTGTGACTGTTCAGCTCTTTTTATGATTCCTTTTTACAAAATCAGAGGAAAGATAGGTTCTTGCATTTGTATCCTCTCTGGTGCTGTGTGATTGAATGGGTCAGTTTAGAACTTAGGCAGATTTGAATTGCCATACTACTTTTGACTGTCCCTTATTTGCTCCGGGAGAAACATCCAAGACTTTCTTATCCTAAGCCCGGTTGAGGGTTCTGCCTCGTGTTAGATCCTGGGAGCGTAAGTTGAGATCCTTATTCTGTGGATTGGTGTTTGTTAGCCTCAATAATTGATGCCTCGTTTACTGCTAAAAGTTGTAAGTTATGTGAACTGTAATGTGCCTGTGATCCTGCTATGACAAGTGGAAAGACTAAGATAGTCCAAAATGCAGTAAGGCACGATACTCTCTCTCCTTCTCGCATCGTCTCTTTCCTTCTGTCTCTCGTCAATGTATTACTGCATCAAAAAGATGTCTCTGTTTAGTAATATTGCCATAGAAGTCTAATAGTGTGTTAGCTGTGAGCTGATCCGTGATGAGCACAGCTGTTTTTTGGGCACTTCATCCGGTAAATTTTGTGTTTTGCAGTCATTTGGTGCCCCCACACCACTTCTCTAAATGTAACAGTGAGGATTTCTCCTCTCTGTTGCATATCTTGTGCTGCTGGCCCTGGTATGATCAGTGCACCCTAGGAAGTTTTAGCATAATGTTGGTGACTTGATGTATTCACATGGTAAATTATGTGGTAGTGAATTATGTACTAGTAGCTAAGAACATGATAGTGTTTATCATAATGTTGGTGGCTTGATGTATTCCTTGGCTCAGAGATATGTACAGTCCATGGAAGTGAAGGCACTCTTCTCTCAGAACACTGGGTTTCAGTGAAAGAAGAAAGCATGAGCATATTCAAGGACCACATTGCCAACTGTTTATCGCATCTGCTGATATTCCTGAGGAACAACTTGAGGGCTTTTCAGGAGGGGAAGATGAAATCCGAGACAAGCCAAACTCAAGAAACGAAAATGATGGTGTTTGTCTGAGTCTTGACTTCCTTCTGATGTCATCTAGAATGCATGTTAGTGACGATCGAAGAACTTGTAAGATTATGGTAGTTACAGTAAAATTCTGTTTAGTTCTGATGCGACAAATTGGTTTCCGGTACGGACTCGAGGTTATAATTACCGAAACGTGATTAAAATTGTAAACAATGAAAACCACATAAGACGAGGGTCCCTGTGCAGTCATTTCGTGTGTTTTTTTGCTGTAACTATTAATTAAGAAAGAGGGAGAGGCCAAAGCAGATTATCTCGGTCAGAGATACAAAGTAGGAAATCTACTCCAATAGCTCAGGCAGAATCATTTGGTAGTTGGAATTCAACAAATTGCGAAGGAATGGGGTTGGGCACAAATGGAATAATGACACCTAGGAAGTAAGCGGTGCTTCAAATAACTCCATGGATTAGTCAAAGTGTGAACAATCTGAATAAGGTGACTAGTGACTACTGCTCCTAGAACTTGGTTTAGTGTGGTTGGTAATGGTGATGGATTGGCATTGTCACTGCATCCAGTGAAAGAAGTTCACGGATAGAAATATATTCAAATTGATCGATTGGATATGCAGGTTGAAATTCTTTACTGGCAAACTTCTCTAATCTGTTGTATTGTGGGTTCGAGTTCCCCTTTCCTTGTCGTGTCGGGTTTTTTGAATCGAATTTGGGGAGCTTTTAATCTGGAGCAAGTGTCAGCTTTGAAGGATGGGCTTTTTTCTTAAAAAATTGCTACTATTGAGAATAGTGATTTGGTGCTGAAGAGGAGAATGTTCTTAAAATAAGAAGTATGCAGGCGGCTTGGCCTGAACCAGATTTTAAGTAATGGAGCGTATAGGATCTTCGGAAAATTGGCAGCTTGATTGTGGGTGAAATTTTTTACATTAATCGGGTCATAAACAAAGAGTCATGCATATAATTTCAAATGAGGTTTTAACTTAAAACTAATTGGCAATGGGTGGAGTTACTCACAAGCTTTTATATATGCTTAAATCCCTTAATGTTGTCAATGTAGGATAAACACCACTTTCACAATTCTAACACCCCCTCTCATGTGTGAGCTACTAACAAGGTTCAACATGCGCACACTATTTTAATCAAACGAGGGCGGTGGCACATTAAGATCAGGTAACCAACTCTGATACCATGAGAGAAATAATATATTAGTGAAGAATTTCTGCATATCTTGCAAAGTGATTGCAAAGGGCATGTACATGCTAGTAGCTCTGACTTGCTTAGGCAAGAGAATAATTCTAGATCCTAAGATCAAGGAAGAAAAATAAATAATGATTTATACACAAAATTCCATCGGCTAACATCCCCTCTTAAACTCAAGAGCAAGCTCTAAAGTTATTTCATAGAAGATGTTGTCTAATGAAATGACAATCGACTTTTATATGCTTAGTTCTTTCATGAAAAACATTATTATGAGTGATTTGAATGGCACTTCGATTGTCACAGTAAATTGTTGTTGGCATGGACTAATGTGCACCCAAATCTTCCAGCAACCAACATAACCACATCAACTCTGATAAGGTATCTACAAGAGCTCGGTATTCAGCTTTAGTGCTGGATCGAGCAACAACGGTTTGTTTCTTGCTACATCATGAAATTAATGAGTCACTATAACACCCCCAACCCCTACGGCCAGGAGCGTTATATTTTCTTACTCCCCACTTAAACTTTTGGGGGCGAAACAGGCAGAATTTCTCCTAAAAATTGACTGTTGCGAGGCTAAAAGCCTTACAATAACCCCTGCAATCAACGAAAGTGTAAATAATTCTAAAATAAGTTCAACGGCTACACGACAGAGTTCATAACTCAACGAACAACTGGCTCGGAGTACATCACACAAAATGGTTCATTAATACGGGAGAAGTGAAAGATACAACTCAACGGTTCACACAACCAAGTACTGGGGTTTACATCCTAAAACGTAACTGATTTCAACTAAAAGAACACTGACTAATCTGATGGTTGGCATACATGGTCGTACAGAGAAACTCGTAAACCGAATACATTATATGAACTAGAATACTTGTTTACAATGTTTAAAATTCTAGGAATACATTACATGACTTCGTTAAATACGTAAGACTCCTTCAAATGGGGACACATGACACCTTGCAAGCAAGAATAGAATCCATCTTGGCATAAGTGACTTGGCTTCTACTTGTCATAATGCAAACCTGGGAAAAAAAGGAGAAAGAGTAATAGGATGAGCAACCACACGCTCAGTGAGTATTCCCCGACCCCTTAAAACCAAAATTGTTGCAGACAGTAATAACTTTAATAGTCACATATTACGTATTTCATACTTTACTATCATATTAGGCAATCATAAATCCCTAAGGAAGGATTACTATCCATAAACTTCATTTTAGTCATTCAAACTCATTTTTAGGTTTCTAAATAACCAACTTCTTAAATACCAAGCACTCAAATCACATAAGCAAGCAACAAGGGCTAAGCTCATAACTTTCTTTCACAACACATGTACATTTAGACTCATATGCTTGCGGTTCATAGGATGTGGCTATGCTATGTTCGAGATTCCATTCAAACTATACTTGCTTATTCATAATATGTGCATGGGGTGTACATCGGAATCTTTCTTTTTCTTGAAAACACTTTACTCAGCCTTACTTGAAATCTCATTCAGAGAGTATTCATAGGGTACACACATTTCAAAACTCATTCACATTTCGATCATAAGAAATGCATAGAATATGCACACAAAGCTTTCCTTCTTTTCTTGGAAACACTTTGCTTAGCCTCTTGAGGCCCATAAAAACTCTTTTCTTAGCCTCTTTGACGCTCATTTTCTTTAAAAGAAATCTCTTTTGTATTGATCTATAATGACCCATATAAGCTTTTCACATTTTATTCAACTGGCCTCTTAATGGCCCTTGAAACTTTCTTTCTTCTAAAATACTTAAAATGGCAAAATGTCAACTGCTTTTCTTTACTTATTAGGAAAATACCTCTGGCATAAAATCATTTCAGGATGCTGATTGGGTAAGATCTATTCTCAAACCCCATAGTGAAACTGAACGCTCACGCGAAGCTCCTACTCCCAGGATGGCAACATATAATATTTTGGACCATTACCCTCGTCAGAGTCTTCTAGGGTTTCTTAGTATCAGGACTTATCCCTAGGCTAACATCATTCATATCATATTGTCCAAAGCACATTATCTTAACCAATTTAAAGCGTATGGGCCACAACGGCTAATAAGTTTGCTGCCTCTCACAGTGAAATCCTTTTTCATATATCGCACTCTCTTTTTATTTCAATTGTTTAGGGATTTTCCCGTTTAAGCGAGTTCACTCCCAAAACTATATTCGTATAGTTAAAATAGGCCATCGATTACTAATAGTCATGACTATTATTAGTTATAACCATGAAACTTTCTTTTTTTCAAATACACCCTCACTCGCAACAAGAAATTTTGATGACATAAAGGAAGGGGGTTTGCACGTAACACATTCAAACACTTCATAAGCAATTTAGCATAATAAGCCACACATGACCTCGCAATCCACACTATTACGGTCAATCACAACCCAAACTCCCTCCTCACACAATACCGACCACAAAGAACCTCAAAATCCTTATCAGTTCATCCTCAAACCATCCGACTACCATCTCAATTTTCAATTCTATAACCATAGTACATTATCATGAAAGCTTATAAAGAAATGTGCAATAGGGCTTATCTACTTACTTGAGCAAGCAGCACCATCCGACGGTGCGCTACATCAAGCATATGTAAACATATATATACATATCCTTAAGTAAAGTACGCGACGAATTGAAATGAACTTGTAAGGTATGAAGCTAGCTTACATTCATAATTCACATTTAGGAAATAAGCATGCCATACTCATGTCATCTTCAAAACATAGCTAACCAACTAAATATGTCATTTTCAAAGCATAACTAATCAACAAAACATGTCATTTCCAAAGCATAACTAACCAGCTAACATGCCATTTTCAAAGCATAACTAATCAACTAAACATGCCATTTTCAAAGTATAACTTCACTTAACTTAACAAGCATCGATTCAAAGCAATGGACATGCCCAATTCATATCATTTTTAAAGCATAGTTTAGTCGCATTAGGCTTACATATCTATTTTAACTAACCATGGTTATTAGTTCGTTTCAAGGACTACTATTAAACATGAGTTAACTTAACTAATACGCATCAATTTTAAGCGTGCTTAGGACGTTTCAAGGCTGCTTTTAAACATGAACTAACCCAATTAGCATGCATCGAATATAGGTATTCTTAGTTCATTTCGAAGTCGTTTTCAAGTATGAATCAGTTAACTTAACGGGCATGGATTCGAAATATTCTTAGGTTACTTCAAAGCCACTTATAAGCATGGATTAACTAAACTAACATATACCAATTTGAAACTATTTTCAAGTATTAATTAACTAAACTAACATATATCGATTCAAGGCATCGTTAGGTTATTTCGAAGTCACTTTCAGGCATGAACTAACTAAACTTAACATACATTAAATTAAACTAAATTTAGCTAAAACAGAACATGCATAACCCCAATCGCTCTAACTGATCCTAAACTAACATGCATCACAACATAAGGGCTAAAACAATTTCGAAATTACTAATATTTAGGAGGCGAGAAACACCCACTTGGACTCTAAGCTACGGACCCATTCTAAGCACTTTCGAGCTCGATTTAGATGCTCGAAAACCTCAATTCTCGACTCAATTAGTCCCAAACGCACGCCCAATAGCTTAGACCGAACCCTAGCCCGAATGTCTTGCTTGAACCGAAACCCTAGCTACTGAATTTAAGGTTTTTGTGCATGGCTTAGGTCGAATTCGACCCTCAATTTATAGGGGAGGTCGCCTTTTGGGTGTTTGGCCAGATTTCGACATGTTCGTACCGCCCAGGGCTGACCACTACGTGGTTGGGATTGCTCTAGTTTGCGGAGAAATCGGGGGGGGGGAAGAGAGTAGAGGAGTTGGTGGTGGTGTTGGTTGCGCATAGGGACCACCGTGGTCCCTCCCTGGTTCAACGGCAACGCGTGTGGTGGTGGTGGCAGGCCAGTGGTTCCCTGGGTTTCGCATGAGGAAGAAGGAGAAGAGGAGAGAGAGACAGGGTCGGGCAAGGGACCTCGAAGAACCCCCCCCTTTTTTTGGTTCAATCACTGCAATAACTAAGTTCCTAATCCCAAATACGTTAACATTCAGTCTAAGCTTGAGTCGAAATGTCCTAAAACCGGTGTCCTAATCAAATTCGGGATACGACTAAATAAATTGAATAACGACTTCGAAGGTGTGAGTTCACATTAACTCAAAAATTTTCTAAATAATCGACGATAATATCAATAATATAAATAGTGACGAAATATTCTTTTCAATAAAATTATAGTTGACATAAGCACATCGGTAATAATTTAACTCACGTAGTTACTAAAAATACGACTTTATAATGTATAAAGGCAATACACTCAGGTTGACGGAAAAATAAAGAATGCGGGTGTTACATTCTTCCCTCTTTAAAAGAATTTCGTCCCCAAAATTGCAAACGATGTTCAATCATACCTAAGATGCGCACACACATGACATAATCTACACAACTCGTACTATAATCCAAAATCTAGTTCTATAATTAGCTGAAAACCGGATTATTAGTTGAAAACCAAAAAGAGGCTTATGGTATCCAGTCTCCTTCTCGCCAATCCCTTTCAAGCGTCTACTCACTCTATTTAGGCGCCGAAGGCAAATCTCATTGAAGAAGGGCAAATGAGTTGGTATGGGCAACCATATTGAGCTTGTTTTGAAAACGAACATAGACTTTCGATTATCTAGACTCAGTTCGCATGGCAAGCAACAATTCTATGCATATGCACCTATAAGTGAGCATCTAAAGGCATGACAATCAGGAGGATGATATCTTAACGTCATGTGCTAGTAGTCTCATTGTAAAACATGAATTCAGTCACTTTCGGGATCACGATGGTTAACATGGACACTCTTATAACACATTGAGAATAATAAGAATGTCACATAGCACCACGTAGCATCACTCAAGCATAATAGCATTGCATAGCATCACATAGTATTAGTAATTCAACATTCTCAAGCCTAGGAATTGTAAGTAACATGAAACCGGCTAATGTACATATGGCAAGCAATTTATGAAACAAAAGCATATGTGACCTACATTCCTATCCTTTTATACCATTTTCAGCTAATCTTTAGGCATTTCATTCATGGCAACTTAGACACGACATGTCAAGTTCGTATAAGGGGCGTTTAACTTAATCAAGTTCATTTCAAAACATGAATATATTAAATCAAATTAAAGTTAAATTATTAACTGGAAGGTTACCACATCACTCTAAGGTAGCAGAGACATCAAATCATGCCATATAGGCAATGAAGGGACCTGAAGTGGCATTTGAAATCACATTGGCATCACGTAGAGTCAATCACAGAACATACCAAGGGTTAAGAATCACATGCAACACGAACCAGCAATACATGTTGATAGGAACAATTTGCGAAGAAAACTCCAAGGTAAGAATGTAAATCGATGGTTTTTGATGGGGGAGACTTTTCCTAAGGTCACTACTTGGAGCTGATTGTCTCTTAAGTCATAGATTCATACAAATGAATGGTTATACTCCTAAATGAATCCTAGGCCTGTGGCTTATGGGCCTACATGCTTCCGCTGCGCTACTCTGATCAAACATATAGGGAAAAGAATATGTGAATGCAGGTTTCTAGGGTCAGCTCATCATGCTTCAAATATGGGCATATGTAGTTATTCTCCTATAACATGGAATCATAAAATTCACGAAATGCAAACAACGAGTCAGAGGTCATGTCATGCCATGAATTACAAAACTTAAATCATCTGGATAACCAAGTCGCATACTAAACCAACTTAAATCAAGCAAATACCAAGATATGCATTTATTGAGCCAATCATTCACAAAACACCTGAATAACCATGCATAGTATTCCTAAGCAATTATACCGGCTCCCATGACCTTTATACCTTGCGTAACGTTATGCTTATGCGTCAAAACACATGGACTCATGGTAGTGTCTCACGAAAAGACATTTAGGCAGGTATACATGAATGCAACCCTCATTTAAAACCTGAGGTCGAGGTTATGTCTCGAGGTTTGTCGCAACTGTTTGGAGTTGGACAACAATCAACTAAAAGGGGTAAGAACAACGGCGTTATTGGTTTTACGGATCTACATTGAGGTTTTGCAACACATTTTCTCGAAATGGTAACTGTGGAGGTCTGAGAAACTCCTAATATGAGTGGGGGGCTCTATCTTTTACTGTGGGGCATTCAGGCTCATGCATTTGGTGGTAATGCTTAAGATGTCATTGGCAAAGTATAGGTCATCTCCCAGGAGGTAACAGGGTGATGGAGATGATACAACAATCCCAAAGTCTACTAGGTCCTTTCTCCCTTGCGCTTTCTGAGTGTATTGGGGTTTGATATAGCTAGGACACCACCAATTTTACATAGGACATCAAGCACATTATACAGGTAATAACAAGCATCGAGCTAGACAACGAGGACAATTTTCATGCAATAGTCAAGAGAAATGCACTGCTATTGCTTAATTTCTATGCAAGCATATCGAAATCTCATTTAATTTCTTGCAATTCCAAATTCACGTATGGGGGGCATCACCTAGGGAGATTTTCAGTCATAGAAAAGCTGCCTCCAATCACTTGTAACAAATCATCATTAACATATCCAATAATGCATACACCTTGGCATGTGAACACGCAAAGTCATTTGATTACACACAGAGAGTTAAGCTCGTAGGTTAACCTAAGCATTATTGCAAAGCAAATGCGAGCCTTCGGTCAGAACAATAAGACCCAACCAAACAATTAGAAAGGTTTATAATGCGAAAGCACAACCCTAACTCACTAAGAAGAAGACTTTGACTTTCAAGGTCCTTAGGTTTTCAAAAGGAAATAGTTTAGCTGCTTCTAGCTCTCTCTTTACCAACCTTTGAGTACATCTACTCACTCCATTACGGGGCCTGAGATGCAAATCGTACTTTAGGGGCAAAGATGAGCTTAGAGTTAAGGCTTTTCCAATTATTCGAATTCAAATCATATGTTCTTTAAACTTTCGATTAAAATCACCAAGGTGCACAAACATAACAATGTTGATTGAGTTAACACTTAGCTCATCTACGAGAGTGCAAGTCATTTGGCTTATAATCTTAGCAATTCGTTCATTCACTCGGTTAATGAGCTCATTCAAGCCGCACCTAACTAGGTGAACGCGCTAGCATTCATATAAAAGTCACATTTGCACATAAGGTAGGCATGTCTCACATCATCGTGAACGCGTTCCTAGGAAACTATATGAGATGCAAGACTCAGGTCGCGGCCTGTGGTTGCAGGACCTTGCTCTAATACATCAATGTAACACCCCCAGCCCCTAAAGCCAGGAGCGTCACGTTTTCTTACTCCCTACTTAAACTTCTGGGGAAATCTGACCGTTTTGAGGCTAAAAGCCTTACAATAACCCCTGCAATAAGTGGAAGCGTAAAGAATTCTAAAATAAGCTCAACGGCTACACGCTGGAGTTCATAACTCAATGAGCAACTCGCTAGGAGTATATCAAACAAAATAGTTCATTAATACAGGAGAAGTGAAAGATACATCTCAACGGTTCACACAACCGTAGTACTGGGGTCTACATCCCAAAATGTAACTGATTTCAACTAAAAGGATAACTGACTAATAAGATAGTTAGCATACATGGCCGTACAGAGCGACTCATAAACCGAATACACTACATGAACTAGAATACTTGTTTACAACATTTATAATTCTGGGAATACATTACATGACTTCGTTAAACACGTAAGACCCCTTCAAATGGGCAGACATGACACCTTGCAAGTAAGAATAGAATCCATCTTGGCATAAGTGACTTGGCTTCTACTTTTCATAATGCAAACCTGGGGAAAAAGGGGAAGGAGTAATAGGATGAGCAACTATACGCTCAGTGAGTATTCCTCGACCCCTTAAAACCAAAACCATTGCAGACAGTAATAACTTTAATAGTCACCTATCACTTATTCATACTTTACTATCATATTAAGCAATCATAAGCCCCCAAGGAAGGATCACTATCCATAAACTTCATTTTAGCCGTTCAAACTCATTTTTAGGTTCCTAAATAACCAACTTTTTAAAAACCAAGCACTTAAATCACATAAGCAAGCAACAAGGCTGAGCTCAGAACTTTCTTTCACAACACATGTACATTTAGACTCATATGCTAGATGCATCACAGGATATGACCCTGCTATGTTCGAGATTCCATTCACACTATACTTGGTCATTCATAAGATGTGCATGGGGTGTACATCGGAATCTCTCTTTTTTGTGAAACCACTTTACTTAGCCTTACTTGAAATCTCATTCATAGGGTATTCATAGGGTACATACATTTCAAAACTCATTCATATTTCGTTCATAAGAATTGCATAGAACATGCATAGAAAGCTTTCCTTTTTTTCTTGAAAACACTTTGCTTAGCCTCTTGAGGCCTATAAATACTCTTTTCTTAGCCTCTTTGAGGCCCATTTTCTTTAAAAGAAATCTCTTTCATATTGGTTCATAATGACCCATATAAGCTTTTCACATTTCATTCAATTGGCCTCTTAATGGCCCTTAAAACTTTCTTTCTTTTGAAGTACTTAAAATGGCAAAATGCCAACTGCTTTTCTTTATTTATTAGAAAAATACATCTGACATAAGATCATTATAGGGTATTGATTGGATGAGATCTATTCTCAAACCCCACAGTAAGACTTAACGCTCACCTTAAGCTCTTACTCTCGGGATGGCAACATATAACATTTTGGACCATTACCCTCGTCAAAGTCTTCTAGGGTTTCCTAGTACCATGAGTTATCCTCTAGGCTAACATCATTCATATCATATTTTCCAAAACACATTATCTTAGCCAATTTAAAATGTATGGGTCATAACGGCTAATAAGTTTGCTGCCTCTCATAGTGAAATCCTTTTTCATACATCGCACTCTCTTTTTATTTAAATTATTTAGGGATTCCACCATTCAAGCGAGTTCACTCCCAAAACTGTATTCGTATAGTTAAAATAGGCCATCGATTGCTAATAGTCATGGCTACTATTAGTTACAACCATGAAAACTTTCTTTTTTTCAATCACACCCTTGCTCGCAACAAGAAATTTTGATGACATAAAGGGAAGGGGTTTGCACGTAACACACTCAAACACTTCATAATCAATTAGCAGAATAAGCCACACATGACCTCGCAATCCACACAATTGCGGTCAAACACAACCCAGGCTCCCTCCTCACACAACATCAACCACAAAGAACCTCAAAATCCTCATCAATTCATCCTCAAGCCATCCATCTACCATCTCGATTTTCAATTCTCTAACCATGGCATGTTATCGAAGTAGGAGAACAATCTAGTGAAAAATCGACTGAAAAGAAAGAAAAAGAAGATGGAGTATAAACAATATACTCTTGAAGAGCTACAAAAAATGTTCGATAAAGAACAAAATTCGGAAGAATTAAAAAAAATCATGGGTGCAATTAGTGATAAACATAATATTTTGACTAAAATTAATGAAGGTACCAATAATGTCCAATTAAAAGAAGAAATATATCGGCAGATGAATCTGATTAAATTAGAAGATCTCAATGTATTATCATTAGAAGAAATTAGGAGAAAATTTGATAAGAAATATGGCAAAATGACTATTGAAAACGAAATCAACGAGATTAGAGAGAAAATCGATCTATATGAAATGGAGAATAATTTAGTTAAGAATGTCGTTCCTAAACCTGAAGAATTTGGTGAACCATAGAAGAAATACTTATTTCCTAAAACCTAGGTACATTCCAGCAGGACATACAAGCAATTTTTCCTTCGAGTTTATCCCAAGGAAAACCACGACCTATGAAGAGATTGGCCTTACCCCAATTAGCCAAACTGGATATATCTTAAATATTGATGGAGTCCATAATAGAGAAGAAATATTTGAGCACTGAAAAAGAGGAATGAATAGTGTCTTAAACCTAAATACTACATGGACTGCGACAAACTTTCTAAATTATATCAAGCATAGTTTCTCTGGCGCTGTAGCTGACTGAAATGATTCATTCAGTAAAGATGGTAAAAATACATTAAGAGTAATGGAAACACCAGCTACTATGTTCAGAAATTTGTGCAAAGAGATTGAAACTGAATTTATCGGAGCTAAAGTTGATTCTGAAGAAAAAGCAAGAGAATGGCAAAGAAAGATTAACAACATAGAACTATGAGATATGAGCTATCTAGAAAACTATATTGCTGAATTCAGCCAATACTATCACAAAATTAGGCATAATGGAATAAATCTTGGTATGTTCTATGATAAATTGCTATATCCTATAAATTCCATAATTAATGCAAAATACATGGCATGGTTCGAACGAACACATGTGGTTGATACCCTTAGTTCAAGAATTTTCTATTTACGAAAATGGGTCAATGAGCAATGTCTTTATCTGCAAAAGCAAAAGAAGATTAAGAAGCAGTTCTTAACTTGCTGAGATTCACCTCACCAGTGGGGAAAGAAAACTGAGAAAAGAAGAAAAAAAAATTCTATAAGAAAAAGAGCTTTAACAAACAAAGAGGCGAGAAATATAGAAGAAAATACTATAACAAACCGAGTCATAAAAAAACGAAGATTTTTTAGGAAAGCCGCTTATTGTCCTGTAGGAAAGAACAACTGCAAATGGTGGGCATGTGGAGAAGTAGGGCATTGTACTAATGAATGGAAAAATAGGAAGACTAACAAATTGATTGAAACACTGGGAAGCCTAGGTTATGTTGAGCTTAGTAAAGATGAGGCATTAGACCTAACCCTAAGTAACAACAAAGGAATTGTTGAAATAATAATTGACAATGAATATGAAGAAAGTGATTATGAAGAAACAAGTCTTATGATGGAAAGTAGTTCGGTTAGCCTTGGCGATCTTTAAAGAGAAGAGTTTATCATAGATAATGATCATGAGGAAGTCAAAGGAGATTGGATTCTTCCCATATCCAAAAAGACATGATCTATAAAAAATTCATCTTTTAATTAAACGCAAATACATATGTGAAATGATGGAAGGAGACCTAGAGATAAAGGATTGTGAGTATAACATTGGAGAAGTTAATCTCATTAATTGGGAGAATATCCTTAAGCATAACAAGGACAGAAAGTACAGGTATATTTATGTCAGAAGTGTCCAAGTTCAAATCACTCCATTACAATGTTATGGTAAAGATATTGATCTTTATGCTTTACTCTGTGATATTAGGCATACCAAATTTAATAATCAAATTATCACAGGGATAAAAACCAATTTATGTAATGGGTCAGTAGGATTCAATTATCGACCTGAATATTATGTGAGTCTAAAAAATGAATTTGCTAAAAACTTCCTATCCCTTAAGATGAAAACAGTTGAGCTGGACATGAAAAGAGGAGGATATCTGTTAAGGATATTTTGAAAAATTATCTACAAATTACATAATACAATAGATCCTAAGACTAAGGTAACAACGATAGAAGTAGAGAAATTTGAAAGTCCTACCCTATGCAAAAGATCCAGAGAATTAAGTCCACTCCTCAAGAGATAAAAATCGACCGTTCATAGATATCTAGTTTTGCCAATCCTATAAAGATCAATAAGGAAAATATAACAAAGATTGATGAAGAAAGTAAAATCACCATTAAACTCCAATTATTAAGAAGTATGAGTACAAGATCAGATTGGGAGAAGAATCTTCATCTGCTAAACAAGAGTTTAAGGAAGATGATACAATTAGCATGACCAGCGAAAAGAGTAGAATGAGTTTTGAGGCTGTAAGACCCAATATAGATGGAATTATGAGTGGAGATAGAAAAGTCATTAGGTACAAAACTAGAACTGTTAGTAAACCCATTTATGAGGATGAATTAGTCAAAAATATGACTATGAAAATATGCTATAAAGCTACCAATACAAACGCTAATAGCATCAATATCCTAATAATGGTATGTTTAGAGGGATATAATAAATATGAACTCTGTGCTTACATAGATAGTGGATGCTCTGTATGCTTTGGAAAGAGAACATTATTTCCATAATTCACGTGGAAAAAAGCCAAGAATCCTTTACAAGTAAGGAGAGCTGATAATAGCGTTATGAGTCATAGTGAGGTAATAGAAGGGTTATCCATAGAACTAGGAGGAGTCCAATGCATTATACCAGTTCTATGGGCTACTGGTCAACCCTATCATGATATGATTATTAGAAATAATTTCTAAAGATTATATTCTTCATGTACCCAGACCATAAATCAAATAATCTTTACAATTAATGATCACTCAGTCCCTATTAAAAAATTAAGTAAAGCTTACACTCATCAAAAAATTGAATTTACACGTAGCCAGCATGGTGAGAAGGTAATGCCTGCACAACGAGAAGTAGCACTGACAATCTCATTACTTGAGTTATCTGTTAAAGAGCAGATTGTTGAACAACAAGAAAAATTATGTAAAGAACTCTACTCTGATAATCCTCTAAAATTCTGGGATAAAGATAAAACTTTTGGTAAAATCATTTTATTAAATCCCAACGCTGTTATCCGAGTTAAACAAATGGTGTATATACATCAGGATATCCAAGAGTTTAATAACAAATTAAAGAACTTCTGGATAAAGGATTGATTAGAAACATTAAGAGTCCTCACACCAGCCCCACTTTCATGGTAAGAAATCATGCTGAAGAAAAAAAAAAGTTACAATGGTAATCAATTACAAAAAGCTTAATGATAATACTGTCTTTGATGGTTACTATATTCCTAACGAAACAGTCCTTTTTTAACAGAATTCAATGAGCCTCTTGGTTCTCAAAAATGAATTGCAAAAGCGGTTATTGACAAATAAAAATGAATGAGGAAAGTATTCCTTTAACTGCATTTAGTATCCCAAAAGGATATTATGAATGGATAGTAATGTTATTTGATCTTTAAAATGCTCCTCAAATATTCCAGAGAAGAATGGATAACATCTTCAAAGACCTTAATCATTGTTGTTTAGTTTACATTCATGATATCCTTATCTTTTCCAAAATTATAGAACAGTACAAAGATGATATCCTAACTATCATCCAAAGAAGCATTGATCATGGTATTATACTTGGAAAAAAAACAAGTGCATTTATGCTGAATAAGAAATTGAGTTTTTAGGTCTAGAGATAAAAGTTGGACAGATTATTCTACAAAAGTATATTCTAGAAAACATAGAAAATTTTTCTGAAAAAATTTGAAGATAGAAAGCAACTAGAAAAGTTTCTTGAATGCCTTACCTATACTTCAGATTTTATTAAAGATTTAGCTAAACTAAGAAAACCATTGCAGCAGAAATAAGAAAGACGTACGTTGGACATAGACCCCTAATGATACAGAGAATGTTCAAAACTTCAAAAAAATATATAAAAATCTTCATGTCCTTAATTTGCTGAACGAAGGAGATGTTTTAGCTCTTGAAACAGATGCCAGTAATGAGCACTGGAGTGCGGTACTCAAAATTAAAGAAGGCGAAAAACTCTGCGAATATTACAGTGGAAGTTTTAATAAAACAGAATGCAACTATCCTGCAATGGAAAAAGCAATTCTTGCAGTCATAAGGGGAATTGAAAAGTTCTTAATCTTTTTAACCCCAAAACCTTTTCTTACTCAAACTGATTGTAAAGGAATACTTAGTTTTGTGAAAAAGAATTTATCAAATATGCAAGCGCAAGGGAGACTTATGCGTTGGCAATTATGGTTTAACCAATTTTCCTTCTCTATTGAACATATATAGGAATCGAAGAACTCTCTGGCAGACAGTTTAACTCGAGAACTCGTCAATGATGATCATCAAAGCAGACCTCCTGCCAGAAAATGAGGAAATCCTTAATGAAATGTCATTCCTATTAGAATGGGTTATGCCTTCTAGTAAAATCCTTATCGATAACCTAGAATTTTATACAAAAGTAGATCATATTTTGGTCTACTATCTACTGCCTATCTAATAGCCCAAAGATTTTCCTTTCTAGAGTTACATATTAGTTACCTTCAGTGTCCTTATGATATCCAAGAAAAAAATATGTTCGAGAAAAATGGTTCAATGAATGGTATACAGCATGCATCGACTATTATCATCAGTATTCCTATGATATTTGAGAGTCTTGGAGTACAATAATCTATTTTTCCGACAGATTTGGAGTTTCCAACAAATTCATTTTCTTCAAATGATCATGTTTTTAAAGCCTGAAAATACCGGGTGATACATTACTTCACAGAGATCCCAGATCTAAAATTTTCATTTTTTACAACCCTAACTAAATCCCAGCAATGTATGTTTAAAAGGATTCATTGGATTCTTACATCTTCTGATGGACCAACAAAAATTCTAGTTCACAGATGCTTAACTTTAGAGGTTTATAGTGCACTAATTGAATATAAAAATGAGAAAGTCAAACCAGCCCATTATCTTATCCAAATTATTGATTGCAACCATCTCAATTATCAATGACAAAATTAGATTCATGAAAATTCGGTACATCTAGTTACTGATCCTACTTTATCAAGGGCCGTTAATTTTTTAACATTTATCATCAATATTGGGCATTAATTGAACATGAAAAATATTAATGCATTGTAGAAACACTATTTTTACCTATGATAATGAATTCATAGACTACATGAAGATGGAAGGAACAGTATCACAAGATATCTTTGATTATCTCTTTGATGTTGGAGTTGAAAAATTCTTATCAAAAAAAGAGAAGAAATATCTCCTTAAATTATTTGAAGAATGAGACCCAGAGCATCTTAAGCAAATTGATAAAGATTCTGATGATTATCCAGATAATGATGGTTTGAAAGATATAATTGGAGATGAAAATATGCAGAATCTTAATAATGATGACTAGTTTTGTCATCATTAAAAATTTTGAAAAGTAGATATCCCGTTGTTGTACTATTGTGACAGGTGTCTGGTCTGTAAAATAGAGTGTGTACTGCCATCAGTGTGTACTAGCTATGTGAAAAATCTTTATGTATTGGAACTCTTAGAAAACCCTAAGTACCCCCATCCCCTCTATAAATAGAGAGGTCGAATGTTGAGAAAGGGCACAGTCATTTGAGCATTCTTGAGTACAAGAAAAGCTGAGTCCATTTCTCTATGAGCAAGTATCTCTAATGATCTTAATTTAAATCCCTCTTCAAGGCTTTCTATTGTAATAGTTTCACTTTCAAGCTTTCAATAAAAGAAGTTTCCTAGTAAAGAACGTTATTCAATCGAACCTTATGTCCTAAATATTATAATTTCTTGATTAAAATCTCACTATCCTTTAAAAATACTTAAAACTTGATTAATGACTACGGTCTGAGGTAGAAAATGAAACAGATCTGTACTGTATCTGATCTAAGGAAGGTAGGGTTAAGATTAGCAATCTCTGTAAATCGGAAGCTAGATGAACGCCGAAACCCAGCGCCGACTAAATTTAGGTAACGGTCAAAACTCTCTAATTAAGTTTTAATTATTTTTGCTAAGTATGGCGGGCCTATAATCACAGAAAGTATAATAGAAAAGATATAAGTAATAGATTGTAATAATTAGTACCAGTAAAGTTAGTATAAAAAAACTAATCAAGTATATTTGTTGAAAAAAATCCTAAAAATACTCTATTTATATATTTTTTTCATTTCAGGAATTTTTTTATAATTTTTAAAAAATTTTGGATCAAAAACTAAAAAGTAAAAAGTAAGAAAGATAGCTAAAAATCAAAATAATGTAGCTCGGAGCACAAACAAATTAATTCACAAACCTGGGAATAAAAAATATTTACTTGTCAAATCATGAGATAAAAAAAGTTAAAAAATCCTTACCCATCCCTATCAAACCAAAATCTCCACTGCCGAAATTGCCTCTTGAAAATTTCTCTAACTCGGTTCCGATGGCCTTCCACCAACACCACCATCGCCACAACCAAATCCACCAAACCGCCTCCACCTCCGCCGCATCCTCCTGCTGCTGCTGCTGTCAGCCACCGCCTTGCCACCACTACACGCCGCCGGCGGCGGCACCATCTCTAAGCACCGATCCATTTGTGGTAGCGGCCATTGTTTCTCAGCTTCTCCAAACCCCCAACCAAACCCCACTAAACCCTCGCGAATTCTGCGCTCAAACTCTTAAACCGAGCAACTTTAATCGAAAAAAGAGATACCCACATCGAGAAACTGATCAATTTCAGCATCCCCAATCTGGGTTTTTCTCTCTCCTTCAAAGGATCGATGCCCTTGAAGCTGCTCTTCATCGATTCTCCTGTTCGTCTTCTTTCTCTCTCCGTGATGCTGCTGCTCGTACGATTCAAACCCATTTCAGGGCTTATCTTGTTCGTAGATCGAGGGCTTTGCGCCAGCTTAAAGAACTTGCTTCCATCAAATCCGCCATTGTTTCTCTTAAATCTTCTCTGTCTCATCGTCGGTTTGATGATTTTGATTTTCTCTCTTCTAGGTCTATGGAATTGCTCCTCCAGGTTGACTCTATCCAGGTATCTTCATTTTCGTTTTCTTTCTTTCTGTTTTGGGCAATTTTATGAGTGTGTGATTATTTTTCATTGATTTGTATAAGTTAGGTTTATGATTGTGATTGCTTTTGGTTGGGTTTGATTTGGTTTTGATGTTTGAATTTATGGGGTTGTACATAGGGCGATGATCAGATGATTAGAGATGGTAAGAGGTCCATTACCAAGGAGATTGATTACTTTTTAGATTTACTTGATGGGTTTTGTGTGAAAAGGCATCAAGGTATAACCAAGACAATGAGAAACATGAGAGTGGTGGGGAATGATAATAGGACTGCTCGTGAACATGGTAGGGAATTTTCTGAACATGGGATGAGATCAAAATGTCGAAGCATGAGTGAAGATGAAAAGAAACTATTTGAGAATTTGAGGAGAAGAGCTGAAAGGATTGGTAGGCTCTCGAGGGAGCTCGAGTATGAGGAAGATGCAGAAATTGAGGGATACATGCATGTTGGTGAGGATGAAGATGGCACTTGCAATTCTGAAAACTCCAGCGAACACCAGATGGAAAATGGGGGATTGGTCAAGAAGAATGCACTACGTCCAAATCTGAATTGGAAAAAACGTGTTACATTTGCGGAGGATGGCAATGTGGTTAGGGGTTATGACATCGATGAGAATATCTCTGGCAATGCCAAGCAGGTTGGAGACTCTACGAAGAGTGTACAAGGTGAGGATGAAGCATGGAATCATGTTGCTTAATCTGTATGAATCAAGTAGGTGCTCAATTACTACAATCCAGAGTTCACATTGTTTGCTTCAAAGACTTGTGGAAGATCCATGGGAGTTTTTGCTGACAAGAAAAGCAGATAGAAGTAGTTGGTGAAGGAGTGAGTTTGGCTATTTCCTTTCCTTCAAATTGCTTGTGATTATGTCGTTGATAGGTAATTTTTAAAATTTTTTGTATGATTGCTATCATATTTTCGGATAGCTTTTTCGATTGAATCCACCATGGCTTGTAGTGTATTCCCCCGCCTCTAACCTTTTTTTTAGTCAGCAGGTAGTACACCACCTTTAGTTTTTTGTTGAAGCTTGCGTAATGGCACTAAAATTCTGTTTGATTGTGAATTTGACGTGACTGGGAAGTATGGTCTAATTCTCAAGGACTTGTTTCAGCGAAGGCTACTGTGCTTCTACAGCAATTGTGTTTTTGTCCCTTACGTTATTATCAGAAGAATTTTCATTTGTTGTCATTGTCATTTATTGTCAATTCTCAGGTACTGGATGTTGATACAAAAGAATTCTCTTAGAAATCGGTGGGTTATGACTCATGAGCCAACTTTGATTTCATTAGCTACCATTTTGAGCCCATGAGGTTGAAATCTCTAGAACCGCTAAAAATTGACAGAATGCTACAGCTTGAGCAATTTGAAATAGGGAAAAAGCACGGTGACAATACAACATTTTTCTGAATTTCAAGGTGTCGAGGCTAAGGAAGGCCACAAATTGAACATACAACAGATGGGACTGAATCTAATTTATTACAATGTAGCAGTTTCAATCTGGAGCCAGCCTCACAAAATCAGCTCTCTATAATTGCATCCATATAGTTTTGGATACATCCAACCTTTTAAACATCAGTACAAGCAGGAGCACCTTTCACTAAGATGATTCACTGTAAAATTGCAAGAAAACAGGCTAAATATTTGATTTCAGACAGTCAAATACTACTGTATAATAACCAGCCTACAAGTGAAGGATAGAACTTCAAATTTCTGCCGCACGCACATTAAAATCGCTTCTGCATCTCTGAAGATCCGCAGAAAACTAGGGCCTTGCCGGGAAATAGATATCTGCATCCCATCCAACAAGAAAATAATCCGAACTTCCACCTTGTAGGAAATAAAATATGCGATGAAAGCAAAATAAGAAATACGACAAAATGTTTGAGACATAAGCTACTTGGAGCACCCGTGTTATTAAGCTATAAAACTATGACTTTTACCATTAAGCCACGCTTGTGAGATCATGTAAGAATGTCAGGCTAGAAGGGATTACTGACACGAATGTAGGATCATTGACAAAGCCTGGAGGCCCTAGACAGAATTGGTCGATGTTGGAATTATTGTATGGAGTAGACTAGTGATGCCGCCTCATAAAAAAGATTTGCAGGAATAATACCGCAACTGGGAGTGCCATTCGGCAATAATCCAAACAATCAATATGTTTTCATGAAAGCCACGTGTCATAAAAGGAAGGGGGAAAGGAACCATTAAGTGTTCATCGTCTCATGACTCTTATCTCATTTAACTGCTAGAACTTCCCTTTTTTAAGTGCACACTTCTTCATCTTACATCTAATGCTGCCCCCACATCGTGGTTCAGATGTTGGTCATCCTCAGAAATTCCTACAACTCCCTCAAGCCCAACAAAATTACCATGTATACATTATGATGCAACCGCAGAAAAACAGCGTACCTGAATGAAAGCATTGCATTAAAAAAAGAGGAGGATTTCATGATAATTTTTTGCGATTGCATTTGCATGGAACTTTAGGAGTCAAACTGATTAGAACATTGCAGCTCTTTCTAAGCAAAGATATATGGTAGATGCAACAATAATGAGACACCTGGTTTGCAGAAAACTAAAATCTGAATTTTATGACAGGGAAAATGGTAAAATTGTAAAATAGATTCGGCAACATGAAATATAGGCCACAACAAGATACAAAACCAAAGCAGAGTCAGCTATGATTTTCTCTTTAGCTACTATTGTGACCTACTCTTCAGGTCAGCTCTGTCCCCCCTTTTTCAGTCTCCATGGAGACAATTCCCAGTGTGCTTAGTTCCGTTCTTAAGTAAATAGCCAACTATCTTGGAGGATATTGCAAGATTTGTACAGCCCCCTTTTTTCCTGGAAGTTAATAAAACAAGTAGGAAAACAGTACAATACTTAATTTGCAGATCATGGTTGATAGGTTGTTTGGTTAGCAGGACTCAAACGGCATAAACTTCTGCTATAGTTGACCAAAAATTTCAGCAATAGAATATACTTATTAATGTTCACTCAGACTGTTTGGTCTCTTCTACAATGCTGATTTCAGTATGCAGCAGTCATGTATTTGAAACATAACATGGACATGAGAACTTGGAAACCATCCTTCTAGCAAGATAGGAAAGCCAAAGTAAGAGAACTCCTCAACACAGTATCGAAGGCGTTTATTGCAACGTTTACCTGAAAGAACTGACGAAAAATAAGTCAGCACTGAGCAGGTTAAGACATGCCGAAGCAACAGGCTAAAAGGACATGGAGAAAAGGCTTAATCACGAGCCTTTAGTGAGACACAGGGGAAGACAGGTGATTTGTTACTTACTCTATCATGGCACATCAACACGGCACTTTCAGCTCACAGAAGATTTACAGTCACTCATGGGTTGGATGTTTATTATTACAGATGGTTTTTTTTTTTTTTGATAAGGAAAAAGGGCAAAATATATAAGACGGAAAAATGTACAAAGGGATAGATGCAAGCAGGCATCCTACAAGAGGGTTATGTACACCCAAGATGGAACTTATCCACAAAATCAATTACATCAAAAGAAGATTGACAAAAAGTTCTCACTATCCCAGAGAAAAAGAATCTTGATAATAATATCTTTAATTCGTTCAAGAGGCATCTCCTCTCCTTCAAAGACTCTTTCGTTTCTCTCTCGCCAAATAGTCCAAAAAATCGCATGTGGGATCAATAAGACGCTTCTCACTTTAACTTTCCTACCAAAAACACCCTTCCAAGTCAAAAGAAGATTCCTCACAGAATCCGAAACAACCCAAGAGACTCCCAATCAACTAAAGGATAACTCCCGAAGAGCCTTTGCAAATTTACAATGTATCAGTGGGTGATCAGGAGACTCCAAATCCTCTTTGCACATAAAACATCTATTCACCAAAATAATTCCTTTCTTTTGTAAATTATCACATGTCAAAATATTCCCATGCGAAGCTTCCCACATAAAAATTGACACCTTCAAGGGAGCTAAAGTCTTTCAAATGATTTTCCAAGAGAACCGCCCTAAAAATGTAGACTCCATAGCGAAGGTAGAATTAGAGAGGAGCTTAAAATAATAAGATTTGGCAGTGAAAAATCCTTTGGAGTTGAGATCCCAAGTAACCACATCAGGTAAGTCCTGAGGTGAAAACTCACTCAACTTACTGAGAAAGGTGGCAAGGATAGTGTCATCAACCAAAGCATCACGGATGAAAACAGGAGACCACACAATAGTGCTAGGCCCACGTTGGCAATAATCTGCAATAGTGGCATCTCTATTCACCGCAAGCACATAAAGAGAGGGGAAGGTGTCACGTAGAGGACCCTCCTTACACCAACGATCCTGCCAAAACAAAATAGAAGAACCAACACCAACCTTGAAGGAAAAATGATGAAAAAATCTTCCCCATCCTTTATGAATAAATCTCCACAAACTTTGCCCATAAGCACCACTTGGTTTGGAGGGATACCAACTAAGACCATTATCCCCATATTTGCTCCTAATCACCCTTCTCCATAGGCTATCCTTCTAATTCATGTATCTCCACAACCACTTGCCTAGCAATCCTTCATTGAAGAGTCTAAGATCTCTAACACCTAATCCCCCTTCAGGTATGAGATTCTTGATAATATTCCATCTAACAAGATGAAATTTGAAATCCTGCATAGCTTCCAACTTATTAGCCATTGAGACCGGTAAAAGGAAGAGTGAGAGAAAATAAGCTGGAACGCTCGACAAAACACTTTTAATAAGTGTCAATCTCCCCCCTTTGGAAAGATATTTTGATTTCCACCCAAATAGTCTTCTCTCAAAACGCTCGACCACAGGTTTCCAAATGGATTTATACTTAAATTTTGCACCAAGAGGGAGACCAAGATAGGATGTTGGAAAAGAATCAATAGAACATCCTAGAATTCCTGCCAGCAATTGAATATTGTCCACTTGCCCAACGGGTAGGATAGAGTTCTTTGACAAATTGACTCTTGGCCCAAACACCGCCTCAAACCAAATAAGAATGCCACGCAAGTTCATTATTTGCTCCCAATCATTATCATAGAAGATGATTGTATCATCAGCAAAGAATAGGTAGGAGACATCAGTGGCAGATTCATTCAGCCGGCCTATAGAGAAACAAGAAATAAGCCCTGCTATAGCAGCCGAAGTAACCATCCTTGTGAAAACTTCCATTATCAATAAGAATAGCAGAGAGAAAATAGGGTCACCCTGCCGCAACCCTCTAGAAGCAGAAAAGAATTGAGAAGGGGAGCCATTTACTAGCACTATAAAAGAAGCATAAGAAATACAATGGCAAATCCAAGCAATCCATCTCTCCCCAAACTCCTTTCCTTTCATCACGTAAATAAAAAGGTCCCAATAACCCCCGGCTTATCTGACTTGGTCCTGGAGTCAATAAGCTCATTTGCAATGAGCACTGCATCCAAAATCTGCCTGCCCCAACAAAAGCGTTCTGATTCTCATAAATGAGATCCCCAATGACACATCTCAACCTACGAGCTAACACCTTTGAGAGCAACTTATAATTTATAAATACACGCAATCAAACTAACTGGGCAATAATCCTTGATATTTTGCGCATCAGTTCTCCTAGGAATAAGCCCTATAAAAATAGCATTAAGGCTAGCCACAAATTTCTCATTAGTGTAAAACTCCGAGAACATAGTCAACACATCCCCTCGCACCGTATCCTAATTTGCTTAAAGGAAAGCCATAGTCATTCCATCTAGCTAGGTGCCTTGTCCCCACAACAATCATGCACAGCTCTAATGACTTTTTCTTCATCAAATTGCATCTCAAGAACCTCCCTGGCAGAGGTGGATAAAGAGGGCAGAGATAAGCCATCCACTTTCAGCATCCAGGGTTCAGTCTCATAAAACAGCTTCTTGTAGAATTCTTGTAGAAGCCATGTATAGAGTTTTTCATACTTTCAATCGTTTCATAATGGTTCCCCTCAACCTCCACCCCTAACATGAAGTTGAACTTCCTGCGCAGATTGGCCGTTCTATGGAAAAACTTTGTGTTGCGATCACCCTCTCTAAGCCACAGAGCCCTTGACTTTTGCCTCCAAGAAATTTCTTCCATATGCAAAACCCTTGCCAACTCCTCTCTTGCCTCCCTCTTTTGTTCGATTTCATCATTGCTAAGACCATCAGATTTTTCTTTCACATCAAGCGCATTAACAGAATCCAACAGTTTGTATTTCCTTAACTTAATATCCCCGAAGACTTCTTTGTTCCATTTCTTCAACTCCTCTTTAACAAACTTAAGCTTCCTCGCAAGCACAAACCTAGCAAAGCCTTCAACGTCCACCTCCTCCCACCATTTTTTAATAAGGTTAGAGAACCCCTCAACTTTGAGCCACATGTTCTTGAATTTGAAAGGAACCTTCCCCCTCTCCAGCTTGGCCCTCTCTAGAGTTATTAGGAAATGATCTGAGAGAGGCCTTGGCAATCTAGTCTGAAGTGAGTCTGGGAAATGTTCCCCCCAGTCCAAAGAAACCAAGAAGTGGTCCAACCTCGAGCAAACAGCTTCCCCACCACTCCTAGACCACGTAAAATCACCCCCACGCAAAGGAAGATCCACTAAGGCGGCATAATTAATGAAGTCATGAAATTCCAACATAGTATTCATTGGGCATACTCCCGAACTCCTTTCTTGAGAGTATAAAATTTCATTGAAATCTCCCCCAATACACCATGGACCAGACCATCCATCTCTAGTTCGTCGAAACTCCTCCCAAAACCTCACTTTATCAAGTCTAGCTTGAGGACTATAATCCCCAGAAAAAGCCCATGTGAAGCCACCCTCTACCATTTGCAATATGCAAGTAATCGAGAATTCCCCTTGAGAAGAGGAGACAAAATTGAAGGCGTACTTGTCCCACATCACTATAATGCCCCCAGAGGCACCTTCAACTTTAAGAAAAGCAAAATCAACCGAATATTACCCCCACAAACTACGAACAACAGAAAGTGAAACTTCTTCTAACTTTGTCTCTTGTAAACAAATAAGATCACATTTTCAATCCCTCTAAAAACTTTTTAAAACATCTCTCTTCCGAAGATCATTTATGCCCCTCACATTCCAAGACAGCATCCTAAACATACGGAACCAACATCCCACCAGAACAGGCACTTGGCCGGTCATTGTTCATACCAAATTCGAGCCTCCTCAACACTCTTTGCCTTCTGATTGCCGCACACTCTATTTAGGCACAACACTGTTCTTTTTAATTCTAGAGAGTAGATGAAATAACCTCACTTTCATACCCTGAAAATGCCACACCAATAGTGGCAGCAATACTTTTGAGCTTGGAAGCCACCCATTTTGACACATTCCCAGAATTAACATTTTCTCCATCCTAAATATCTTCTACCGAGTACGAGTCACTTAAACTTTGAAGAAAAGAGAAATCAATAGCTAAAGGGGTTTCCACATCTTCAACATTAGACCGAGCAATGGACACTAATGGCCACTCATACATAGGTTGCTCACAACTGTTGTTAACCACCCCCGAAAAGGATGCACTACTTCGAGATCCTAAACTTATACCAAGTGGATCTCGAACCACTTCTCTAGATAAGTCGCAAGGAACACCACCAAATACACCGAGACCCAAATCTACAGAATGAGAAGAGTGATTTCCCACAGAAAAGAGAGGAGGAGGATTAACCACCAGAGCGGTAGGTTGGTCAATCATATTATTGAGCCAAGAATATGAAGCGGCAGGTAAATGAGTTGACGCCAAAGGGGGAGAAGATAATGTATAGGCCGAAGAAGTAGAAGACGCACTCCTCACCAACTCATCCCTCACTAATAGAGGAACATAATCAACGTTAACTGGAGAACTGGTTGTGCCAACATAACATAAAGCTGACTAGCAATATCAGCTTCCAACCTTGCTAAATCCAACCACGCGACCTCATCAACTGAGCAGGAACTTGAAGTAAGAGCTAACAAAGCAAGAGAGGCATCAGGGACTCCTCCTGCTACCTCCACATTGTTAGCCGAGTCTGTATTAGTTACCTTCGAGGTTAAACCCACATAGCTCCTACGTATATAAACCTGATGTGGTTAACATCTATAAACATGCCCAAGATACTCGTCGTTCCTCCTAGGTAACTCAGGAGGCTCACCATTTCCATGAACCGCTAGAGATGATGATGGTTTCACTGGAGATCTTATCCCCAAGTCAGTAGTCAAAGACGGAGATGACAAAACACCAGTATAGGAGCGAAGAAAGCATGCTAGTTCACCAACGAACCCACACTGAGGGCAACAACCTGGGGATGGTGGCAGGGGAGCTGGGTCCAACCCAAAGCTCTTAGACTTCAATGCTTGGGAATGGCAACCTTTCAAATGCAAAACTGGCTCGATGGGAGACTAACCCACAATCTCAGCTACTGAATCAAAGATTTTAACCTAGCCCCGATCATTCCAACCGGCCGGGAAAATAACAAAAATTCTACTACCGTCTTTGATTACTGAAAGCTGCAAGAATTTCACAGCAAGATTGCCCTTGAATTCCAACATATAAATCCTAGAATGAAGCCTCATTTGATTACAACAAGAAGCTGATTTAGACCTCCTAAACCTACCCCAAGCTCTTACCAACCACAAAGCAATTGGCTCAGGCAAAAAAATGGAGAACCTCCTTCCCCTCTCATTTTCTGATATTTTCAATATGCCCTCTTTGTTTCCAACCACACTGAGATCAAACGACCTGCTTTCAATAGCCACAAATTTCCTGCATACCCCCCTCATAATACCGGCTACTACCAGCTCAATAGTGCATTACCTAGCAGGAACAAAAGCAAATGAAAGAGCAGGACACCAACCCAAGGGGAAATGGCTCACTGGAGTTGAAAACGACAAGACCAACACCACCACAGGGTTGTCCTCGTAATAGGGAGTCTAAAACAGTGCGCTGGCGAGATTCCAGCGACACTCCAGTCGCCTCGCCGGCGACTGATTTGCCGGCGCAGAGGGAGTCGGCGGGGACAAAAACCGCCGGCCAGACTATCCCTCACGTGAGCACAGGAGAAGGCCCAACCCCCGGCTGAGAAAACTCACCCGACGACGCGAAAACCCGACGAGCACAAGCAAACGGCGGCCAGTGCAGGGACTTCGGCGGCTCCCGGAGACCTAAGACCCAGCGTCTCAAGTTAACCTCCGATGACCACGGCCGAAACCCAAGACACGATGGCCGGTGACTGGACTCTCTCTCTCTCTCTCTCTCTCTCTCTCTCTGGTCTGTCGCTGACGGCGAAGGCACGGCAGACGCCAGCGAGTCGCCGGAGGGCAGCAATGACGGATGGTGAAGCCGGCAGCCACCATGTCAGCCGTTCCTTTCTCTCTCCTAGGTAGCAACACGCGCCCCTAGCAGCCGAGGCACAGATGTAAGCATTTGAAAATAAGATTCAGTGTAACCTATCTGAATTTTTACACAACAGGCTCAACTAGCCTATTGCATGATTATTCCTATCATTAGTGTCGCCTAGTTAGGATGTCTATTACACCCTCCAATCCCCAAAAAGTTGCATCATTTATCTTGGAATGTTTCCCCAAATTATTTCAACTTCACTTTACTTAAAATGGTCAATACTACCAACTCCTCATGCAATTCATTAGACTATTTCTCAAATTATACATCATAGACAACTGATATAATTTATACACAAAGTTGGAGTTAGAAATTAGATAATGCAACAATCATCATCTCATTAACAATTAGGTTGTATAGTGGCTATTAATCACTAATATAACATCAAGGTAAATATATGGCTCAGTACGAATAACATAATTACACAATACATAACTTGAAATTGAGAGAGCCCTAACTGGGGCCATTTTATCCATTTGTTACAAGCTAATCCCATGTTCCCAAAATGGAGGATTAGTTTAGTTCATGAAACATCTGCTCTAAATTAGACTTGTTTACAAAGAAGCCTACCGACTGCAACAGAGCACCAAAGTGTTTAAATTCATAAAGAGGGCACACAGAAGACAACAAAAAAGTGCTGTGTTCCTAACAGGCAATTGCGTGCTGCAGCGTGAACGCTAACGGGAAGCTAAGACGGGAACTAACCAATTGGAAAGACAAGAAATGGGAGCTAAAGAAAGCCGAAAAAGGCAAGGAGAGAAGAATGCTAAGTAAATTAGAATAGAATTTCCTGTCATGATTTAAAGGCAACACCACCATGAGAAAATGAACTCGCACAATTCCACCAGCTATAGGAGAAGGCAACTCAAACTTACAAAATCCCCCTGCTAAAAGACTATCCGCTAGGCCAGGATTTTGATACAGGAACCACAATGTCTCACAACCACATCAGCAGGTAACAGAAAACCAATGTAAATCAAGATTTTGGCCATGAATCACTTAATTGCTATAGCTTATGAGGTCCACCTGATGCCTATAAGAGAAGAAGTGGACTGCCTATAGGAGAAATCGAAATACGCAATCATTATCCTCGAAAAGTAATGCAAACAAATTGATATAGAACTGGATTAATTGTGGACATCTTTGACAGTTTGTAATGAGGATATCGACGAAGATATAAACCATCGCATAAAAGTAGGCTGGCAAAAATGGAAGTATTCCTCAGGTGTGTTGTGTGATAAGAGGGTGCCACGTGGATTGAAAGGCAAAGTCTATCGCATGGTAGTTAGATCGGCCGTTCTTTATGAATCGGAATGTTGGCCTCTCAAAAAGACGCAAATCCAAAGATTGACTGTCGCAGAGATGAAGATATTAAGGTGGATGTGTGGTTACTCGAGGATAGACAGAATTAGAAATAGAGTTATCAGGGACTCAGTTGAAGTAGCTCCCATCGACGATAAGTTGAGAGAATCACGACTCCGATAGTTTGGTCATGTGAAGAGGAGGAGCGTGGACGCTCCAGTGAGGAGATGTGAGAGGATCAACATCTCCAAAGGCAGAAGAGGGAGGAGAAGACCCAAGAAGAGCCTGGACGAAGTGATTAGAGAGGACTTGAAAGTTACTGGTTTGATGGGGGACATGGCTCAAGATAGGAAGTTGTGGCGAGATAGGACTAAGACCGTAGATCGTGGAGTCTCGAACCCGTAGTTTTCCTTTGGGTTGCGTTGGCTGCGGTTTTTTTTCCCCCGTATGGGGTGTTTGTATGCAGGTTGCACTGTCTTCTGAGAAGAGTTCTCGTCTGCTTACCTTGGGCGATCAGGTATATGGTCTTCCTCCATTTCATTGTCCTTTTATTTCATAATTTCAGCCAAGGATTCAAAATGCGGTTTCGGTCGCAATTTCGGTTTCGGTCGCGATACGGCAAAATCGCTCTAAAACGGCAATAGCGTTCCATATCGCGGCAATCGCGGCATAAAAACACGGATCGCCCAACTCCAAAACCTTTCCAACGCGGCCGATTCATCGCGGTTCGGCCACATTTTGAATCCATGAATTTTCAGCAATTGATATTGTATTTATCTTATATTTATCTCGGGCATCCTTGCTATAGAATCTTTCTTCCATAAAATGTTTTCATATTGAATGTTTTCGCAAAAACTTTCGTATATAAAATATTTTCACAAAACTCTTTCCGTAGGTCTCTTGAAATCGGCCTCTCTACGGGTAGAAATGCCGATAGGGGTAAGGTTGCCTACAACTGGATCTCCCCAGACCCCGCGAAAGTGGGACCCATACTGAGAGTAGTTGTTGTTGTTGTTGTTGTTGTTGCTTGACAGTTTGTAATGAAAATGTTCCTGCTGATTCATTAAAGCAGATTCAGTAACAATTTCATCATTTGAGATACACAGGGTTTGCCTTGAAAAGGTTCTATGACCACGACAATAAGACCCTAACACGCCATAGAGGACTGTTTGGACAACTTGTGCTTTACCCTCGATCAGATCCTTAGCATGCAAACACCCACAGCAAACAGACCCAGTTGTTTGACATTTAATCTCCAATCTTAAAGTGAGCCGTTTCCACCATGAGCTTGCAAATGATAACTTCAACCATATTTGCCAAGATCATGGATCTCCAAACACCAGATTGGAGTACGAGAATGTTGTCCAATACTTAGTCGAAAGTAATTTATTCAAATTCAGAATCGGGATAACCATATGAAGATTGTGCAAACTGAGAACATGGATCATGAGGAATTCAATGTTCTAACTAACACTATGAACACACAACTTATTAGAGGCACGAAGTCAAAGGTATGATAAGGATCACTTCTGAATCATCTCACAAGCAATTCTTCCTTGATCTCAGAAGAAAAACTCCCTTAAGCTCTTAGAGCTCTCATGGTCAGACTTTTTTTTAAAGACCAATTTCCATCAATTCTTCAGAGAACAAAAACTAATCCTCATGTTCTGCACAGAGGAATCTACACACAAAACATTTCTTTTCTCTTGATTTTATTTCTTGTCTAATCAGATTGCCAAGAGTACCTTGCACAGGTTGCACCCCTTTCTAACCAAAACCATTCATCATATTTCAGGGGCACTTGAAAACCACATTCACCATTATCACATACATTATGGTCATAGATATAGATTATTCTTGTCTGCGGACACTAGAGTTGTGCATAGCCACTAGATTGTTACTTGGAATGGATACAGCAACACAAGTCGCTGTCTAGCTTGATTTGTGGTTGATCGCTAGATTATTCGATACCATTTGAAATTCATGTTAAGTTGGCAAACATCGCTAGTTTATATCCTAGTTTACTTTCAAATGTACCAGAATTATATAAAATCATGACCATCTCCAACAACATAAGCTAATCGAAGTAAGTGCTGATTATCAGTCAATAATTGATATCATAGTTCACGGACAAAAATAAGATGCAGAGGAACGCTAAAGCCTGCGATTAACAGGAATTATTCACATAATGATCATTCTAGTTTCGTGGAAATGTAGAATAATTTATTGTACCCTGAACTTCTAAACTGACTACTTGGTTCATTAACCGTTTGAAAAATTTTAACTTGGCCGTCTTTTGAAACAAATTCTATTCGGAAATGTTAAATGACCATAATAAGTAAAGTAGATGACTTATCCTGTCAAAGTAAAGGGATTTTAATACAATAACCCCCCCTCCCAAAAAAAATGACGCACAACACCATAATCAATGATGAAAACAATTACATCCAGATCAAATTTAAGCCTTTTCTATGCCAATTTTGCCATCTATTGGCCATCTTCAGGGCCTCCATTTATTTTGGCAAGAGAATTCATTTCCTCAGGCTGCTATTTTTAATCATTTCATTTTTCAACCACAGCGCTGATTGTAAACCTTTCAAAGGGTTCGGGCTTTAAGAGCTATTGCACCAAACCTAGATGGACTGCTATGTAAATTACTACTTTTCAAACAGTATAACAGCAATAATCATGTGACAGGCTTGGTAGATGCTCAACAACAGAATTCTGACCACCCATAGATTGCGTAATTTCGGGCTTTATGAGCCATTGCACCAAACCTAGATGGACTGTTATGTAAATTACTACTTTTAAAGCTCACAGTATAACAGCAATAATCAAGTGACAGGTTTGGTAGATGCTCAACAATAGAATTCTGACCACCAATAGATTGCGTAATTTTGGTGTGCAGGTTAGATTGCTCCTGCGAAATTCAGTTGAGAATTCCCCCCCCCCCCCAAAAACCAGTTTTTCAACTGCCTTCTTAGTTGTGTTATCATGCACGGTCGAAGGTTAGCCCCCGCAACTCGTTACACAGTTGTCTGGGATGGCGCTATATAAGGAAGAAGAAATTCAATCTTAGGAAGAACATTGTAGCTGCGGCTGTTTCATGTATGGTTTATTCTGTGTGGACCAAGAGATGCTTTCAGGAAACAGAGGAGTAACGAGCACATCATCAAATCAATTAAATCAGACATTGGAATCGGCCTAATATATAGTAAACCTCATGATGAATTTTGATTATTGGATGTCAATGCTAGGTATGAAATGAATCTTTTTGTTCTGCTCAAAAAAAAAAGGCAAAAACAAAAGAAACCAGACTAGAATGTTAATTTCAGCTATCCAATCAATAACGAGGGGACCACAATCCAGTAAGGTCATTTCCAAATGTGGTTTCCAACAAGACGAGCACATTAGGTGATACTGGCAGATCCTTGTATCAGCCCAGTAGTTCACTACTCAATGTACTAGTATGCCGAGATATTTTCTTAACATATATCAAATCTATAATTGACATCTAAAGGGTCTTCCCTAATGATGCAAAGTACTTTCCTCTCCAACCAGTGAGTCAAGATCATCCATATAAGGTATAGATCAATCCAGGTAACAGCTCAACCTGGCCTGATCTATTCATCTAAATGGTTCGGTTTCAAGTTGACGATGGCATTTTTAGATCTTAGTATGCTAACCTACGCTCTTTTGTTTAAATCCCTTTAAAGATGCTTTGCACCCTAGAAGAATCAACTCTTCAATTCAAGTACATTTGGGCATGTATTAACTTGAAAAGTTCAACCACATTTTGGACTACTCACAATCTCAAGTGACGATGAGATCAATTCCCCAAAGGGTCTTGACGTCGCAAGAGTTTCAGAAACAATTTCATTTCAAAAACATAAGTAGAGTGAAGATGGTGAAGGTTATTTCAAGAATTTTTATGATTCTAAACTTCTATTAGCGATCTTTGGTTAAATCAGGATGCTTAAAAGTTCATTAGCTTCTAGTCTCTATATAACAGCGAAGATCACCCATCTAGGAGCTTGACAAAGGCATACACATGATCTTCCCAATGTTTAATTGAATTATAGTGCATGTGATAAATGAGTGGGGTTTAACTAAAGTCCTGCTACGATGTGTGTGAAGTTATTGTTCAAGAAGTTGCAGCAGGCAAGTCAAATGGTCTGAAGAAAATTGGAGCAATCTGGCTTGTAGCCACAAAGTGCTCAAGGTAGGATGTCATCAAAACTTTGTATAGTAATGAAGTGAAGAAGTGGATCCAGTGAACAAGACTATGCCAAGTTATTGGCTGAAGAAAGATGCAAACATAAGGTAGGAATCAAATACCAAAATGAATGTGCTAATTGCCTGATTTTGAAGGACATGTTCTCATATGTGAAACCACATGGGACAACAGCTTAAGATGTTAGGCATACACGCTTGCTAAATAAATAAATAAATAAAAGAGGCCTGTGGCACTCATTAGTCATTTCTGATAAAAGCAAACTGAAATTAAAAGTTGAGACATTGTCTTTTTAATTCAAACTCTAATTTGTATTTTGTAGGCCAGGAACAGGAAGCATTTGACTGAGGGAAACTAGGGAGGACACATCTCTACACATGTGATATTCTCAGAGAGAAGACCTAAAGTCCCAATTTTGCAATATCTCCAAAGAAATATTTGGAAATATCTCTTCTAGGAAAAACAGAAAATTCACAACTTTAGGAATCCTAATTTAGTAACTTTAATGAGACTTCAGAGTTTTGAAGGGGGAGGGATTCGAGGGCATTGATTATCATCTGCGAAAATCTTGGTCGTGTGTGAGCCTTTCTCAATAGGAAATGCTCAAAGAGAGTCCTCCATCACCCTCATTATCAACATCAAGAGTAAATTGTTTAAGATTTTGAGTTACATACCCTAAACAAGTTTGTTATCTTTTTGGGTCTGGTGTACCATATCCTACTTTAACTAAGTCTATGTAGTTTAAAATTCTCCAATCAGGTAGAAAACCACAAAAGGAGAATTGCCAAACTCATATTTCATGTACCTTTAAAAGACTATACTTTTTTTCAATAATTAGTTAATCAAAAGATCAGTACAAATACCATCAAAAGACGATGAATCTCTAAAATCACCAGGACCTCCTACCAATGGTTTACAAAATAATCCAGCCTAGTACATATCACCAAGACACCAACATCTATCTAATATAGGTCCAAACATCCAACAAAACAAAAGTACTCACTAAAACCACTGAAAGTTTTAGCCACTTAAAACACAGCTAATTAATGCTCTTCCTAATGCTTCTAGTGATCCTTCATGAATGTGCTACTCGTACCTTTTGGCCAGCTTTTTGTAGCATTGGCTTTCTTACTTTGACTACCCTTGACTTTGAGTCCCTGCCATTTGCTTTGTCTTTTATGTGAAGCAATATCGCTTTCAATTGGAATATCAACCAACCACTCTTCCTTCTAAATCAATCTTCCGTTTTCGAAAGCTACTTTCTCTCCAAGTTATGGCTACTCAAGCTTGAGATCAGCATCTTGGGAAACAACACTGTCTACTCTCAATATATACTCATGCTCAATTGGATTACTATAGTTAGCCACCGCCAAAGCTTAGAATAATCCAATCCCTATTTCATTTTGACTGCTAGCATAAACTCTGCAACTATAATCCCTCCCCTGAACACATGAGGTCAAACGGCATGAAGCATGAACTTGGGAACAGGCTAAACCCCCTTCTCACCAACTTACTCGGCCATTTGGCTGACGCATTCCAATCTAATAAGCAATTCATGCCAGAGAAATTACATAAAAGAGAAACCCACAAAAAGCCCAACAAATTATCGTCAAATTAAATTTTAAAAAAAAAAATCAATGAACCACCGAATTTCCAATCCAAAAGGAGAAAATCTAAGACTTGGCCCTATTAGGCAATTAAAAAACAACCATAGGTATACCAAACAAGTTACACGCCACTTCCAATTTTAAAAACAAACCATCAACGCCGCAAATTTAACCCACCACACAAAATTCTAAAACCAATCAACCAGCTCACAGCAAGCTCAAAACTCAAACAAAATGAACAGAATTTGAGTAAGCACATACCAAAAAGGGGCACAATTTGCGCTACTTGTTCTGAAGCTCCATGATGCTCTTGATTTTGGGGGCGTAAAGGGAGTATACAACAGCTTGACGCTTAGCAATTTCGAGCTGGGATTTGGCGTCGGAAACGGCATTGGAGATGGTAGAAGGGTCTGAGAGGGTTTTGTTCTGACGGAAGCCATCGATTGTTCTTCGCTTAGTGTATTCTCGAATGTTGTAATCCGGGAATTTGCGAGCTACCCGGAGAAGCGACCGGAAGAGAGAAAGTACCTCCGCCCTCGCCGGCACAGGTGGAGCCGCCGTCATCTGGTTTGTGCTGAGAGAGAAAGGGGGAAGGGTGGGCGAAAAGTCTCGCTCTCGATTGCGGTGGCGGTCGAGTGGTGGACGCCAGAGTTTCGCTAGTGCTCCGCCGGTGAGGGCATTAAGCTGTACATGCGGCCGTGCCTTATACCATTCCCAGCATGGTTCAGTTTTTGAAACTCATTTTTGGATAATTGAACTAAATATTTATGAAGCTGACTTTATATTTTATTATTTTTATCTTTTAAATTTTGTATTTGTATTTTATATTTATAACTTATATAAATGTTTATATTTTTTGAATAAAGAAATTTTTTATCAAAAAATTGTATTATTTTATTTAAAATACTTGAAAAATTGATCACTTAATTTTTTTGCTTGAACATGTTCAAAAGCATTTATTTTTTATTGATTGCATAAATGAATGAAGATAGAATAGAAAATACAATTCAATTAAAAACCAGTACAATATGAAAGATCGTCATTAAAAAAATACATTTGGGGGTTTGGTCATTGGCTATTTGGATAGCTTTTTGATCAAAATTGGCTATTTGGGAGCATTTTGGCTATCACTTATTTGACTGAGTCAAATAGCTATTTTAGGTATTTGATTAATAGCTGTTTGAAATTGCTTTCTAAAGCTAAAAAGTTATTTCTCAAAAAGTTAAAACAAGTAGTTTTTTCAAATGGTTGTTTGGATTTTGGTTTCTAACTTACCATAACACTCAACGTTGGCGTAAATTACATCAACAAAAATCTTAAATCATTTATGCCAATTAATTTTATATAATAAATATTTTAAATATCATGTAAATCACCTCATAATAAAAATAAAAACAGACTAATAATAAACAAATTCTATGTCCAAATAAAAAGCAAACAATATTATGTGTAGCACTGTTGTGTAAACTTTTTGTAATATTTAAAAGAAGATTAGATAAATATAAGTACAATTAACTAAATAGGACTTTCTGAATAAATGTTATTGTAAATATTATTTAAAGTTTAATTCATAAATATTGAGAAGAAAATTAAATACTAAAGAATAAAAATCATGTGTATATAAATAATACAATTGAGTTAAGGGTACAAAAGTAATTTTATCAAACAACTTTTACATGAACAACTATTTTTACAAATAGCTAATATAATTAGTTAATAGAAATAATTGATACAAATAGCTAACAATAAACAGTAGATGTAAACAACTAACAAATGTTTGCCAAAGAAGGTCAATACGAAGGTTCGACATTAAAAAAAATACAACACCAAAAATGGACAAAAAACACATACTAACTACGAATTGTGATCCTGGTTGCGTCATTTGTCGGCTTCATATTTCATGAGCCAAGTCTGATTGGAGATGTGCATGTAGTTCTGGGTCATGAACTTATGATACTCTATGAAGGTGGCTACATAGCATGGATAATAGTCCCGTCGGACATTAGGTTGCAGGGTGTTTTCCTCCACATCAACACAGTCAAATGCAAGGCTATACGAATCGCGTTCGTTCTTGAGTATCATATTGTGGAGTATAACATATGCCTTCATTATCATACCCAATTTAGCCGTGCTTATGTTTCAAGTAGGGTTATGAATGATGGTGAAATGAGCTTGTAGAACCCTGAATGCTCTCTCTACATCCTTCCTAACAGACTTTTGACGATCGATGAACAATCTTGCTTTCGATCCTTGAGGAAGGGGGATAGTTTTTACGAAGGTTGCCCATCTTTGATAAATACCCTCAGATAAGATGTATCTAATGTTATACTTGCAATCATTAACGACATATTTGCATTTTGGAACCCAACCCTGATACAATTTTGGAAAACCAGAAAATGGTGAAGGATGTTAAATCGTTCAAGCTTCCTGGGCACCCAAAGAAGACATCCCATATCCAAATATCATAGGAAGCAACCGTTTCAAGAATCAACGTGGGGACTCTATATATCCATTTTGCAAATACCCATTTCTAACCCGATGGATAGTTCTTCTGCTCCCACTGCGTAAAGCCAATGTTTCCTAACATATCTGAAAAATCACAGACTTCTGCCACTTGCAATAGACAATCAACATCAGTTTGGGTTGGTTTTCTTAATTACTCCTCCCCAAACAATTGAATGACCCCGGTGGCAAAATTTTTCATGCACTCCATAGCTATGCTTTCACCAATCTTCACGCATTCATTTACACAATATGTCAACATACCATAAGCTAACATTCGCATGGCTGCAATGCACTTACAGAGTGACAACAACCCACGCCTACCAAAACCATCGTGCCTCAACTGGAAGTACTCTAAACGACTCCTGATGGCGTCAACTATGCGAAGGAACGAGTGCTTTCGCATTCGAAATCTATGTCGAAATTGGGTTTCGTTGTAGATTGAGTCTTCAGCGAAATAGTCTTTATAGAGGCGTTCGTGTGCTTCTTCTCGATCTCTCTTATAAATCTTTTCTTCTTTCTTGGTCTTTGCAATGATGATGAAGCCCCCTTCTCTTGTCTAGCTTGTCTAATCTTCATAACTAACTCTAATGTCTTCATGTCAGTTTCATTGTTTAGAATAATAGCTTCGAACAGTTGTGTCTCATCACTAGATTCTTCTAGTAGCTTAAGCCGTCTCATGATGACGACGAAACAAATGAGGAGGATGAATAATTAATTGTAGAATACCTATGCATGTAAAAATGAAGTTACAAATGTAAGTGAAATCTAGAATTATATGTATAAAATTTTCCCCAAAAAATATAAACTTTTGAATTAACATCATGAGCCCATGACCTCAAAAAGAAATATTTCATTATACATATTAAAGAGGTTCTATTACAACAAATATTTCTTTTAAAAAAAAAACATAAGCATAACATAGCAAAGATCTTGTTAGACTACAACATAGGGTTCAATCTAAAGGAGTGTCAAAAATCATACAAGAACGGTGTTTTCTGGTAGCGGCTCCTCATTTGTTCTGGAATAGGTCCATATTAAGCCTGATCCTTAGCACACATCTCAACAACGTTTCTTCTCAAAATCTTGTCCTCATACTTCATCTTCATAAGGCGTTGTTCCCTTTCTTTCAAAGCCTGATACTGATATCTCAATTGAACTGCTTGTGAAGCTGCATCCAGCTTCTTTTCTTGCGCTAGGAGTTATTGTTTAAACATGGTACTATTCTTTACATTTGTTGTTCCTAAGGTTGACAACTCTTTCATCACTAGATCCAATACCGGGTCCTGACTTTTCTGTTTCACCTTTCTCTTGGGGTCTTTTCTTCCAATTGGATGGATAAGCCCACCAACTTCTTCATTTGGTGCATCTTTACTGGTGGGGGTTGCTAGGGTACTGGGGGTGCCAGGTTTGCTGGGTAGGTCGCTCTCAGAGTATGATCCCACCTCATTTATCATCAACCAGTTGGAAGATGCTTGTGCAAATTGATCGCAAAAGGTCTCCCATTTAGGTTGGTCCTTTAATAGTACTCACCAATACATGAGATCAAAGGATTTTTCCACCACAACAACATAAAGATCTTAGGTGTTCTGCGTAATGGTTTCCTCTTTTGCCTAACTTGGGTTCTCCTGGTATGTCTGAGCCACTCAAGCACACTAATTGGACAGAAATAGAGCCACCCAGTTCCAACAGGCGTTGAGAGCCTTTCCTATTCTCTTTGTAGCTCTATTAGGAGTGTGTTGGTTGTAGGCATAGGCAACCTTAGTCGAAAACCCTATTTTTTTTTTTATCCGCCTCAGTGAGAGAGTTCATGCTTACATTTATCCACAACTTTACCAAGCAAGAATCCTCTTCCAATACCCACTTGGGGTGTCGGATACTACCCTCATTGTTGGTGGGGTTATTACTGGGTAAAGAACAAGGAGTTGGTGAGGTTGTACGATAAGGTTGTAGTGGGTGATATGGAGGGGGCATTGACCCATAGCTAAAACTTGGGACTTGGAGGGCATTATGGCTTTGTAGGGAGGCATTTTGTGGTGGTGGGTAATTGTGGGAATGATGCGGGAGTATTGTGGCGGATGTTGTTGGGAATTATGTGGAGTTTTGTTGTGGTGGGTAATGTTGCCAATTTGAGGGGATGTGTGGAAAGATTCAAACTATTCTCAGATATTCTCATTGTGAATCATCCCATGTTAGTAGGTGCATGAACAACAGTGTGTCATTAGAATCCATTTTATGTTCACACTGACGTGTAATCAATAATTTTTGTTTTAAATTTCAATTTGTAAAATTCATATAAAGTTAAAGTAATATTCACAAATTTAAATCACACTTAAATTTCAATTAAATTCATAATCTAACCATGTAATTCACAAGAAATCAACTAATCAAATGAACTCAAGCATAGTATATTCTAATAGCTTAGTTCAATCTCAAAATAATTTAATAATTGAAATTCTAACTTTTCAAAAATTGAACTTAACTTAAGCATGAAATTTCTAACTTGTTTTAAAATTAAACATGTAAATGACCAAGCATCATAATCATGTAATTATGGAATTTACATTACAATAATTTTTCATTCTAACAAATTCATATATTATAACTAGTTAACTAATTTCCTACTGATTCAAATTTCAAAATTTTCAATTAAACATGTAAATAAATTATAAACATATAATTCTAACGTCTTCTTTAACATGTAAATTTTCAATTAAACGTGTAAACAAATTTTATTAAATTCTTGAAAATATTTAGTTTCACATCTTAATAAAATTTTAAAATTCTAACATATTTAGTTTCTACGTCGATTATTTTAACATGTAATTATAAATTCTAACATGTAATCATTTTAACATGTAATCCTACATTCTAATATAAATTTTTAATTTTTTGACATATTAATATGTAACCAACATCTCAATTTAAACATTTAACATAATTAGTTCAAATTTAAATTATCACATATCTATTTACACTTTTCAAACCAACATGCCATGTATAACACAATTAACCAACATTTAAATTACAACACAATTTAAGAATAGCTTACAAAATACTTTGCTTCACTTGAGTTTTCAAACAAAACTATAAACAAATTCATAAACAACACTTATTATTTCAAATATATAATTTATATTCTAAAATAAAATAGACGTTCCTAAAAAATTATATTAAGTAATTAAAGCTAAAAAACTCACACAGTAAAATTCTTCAATTTCCTTCACTTCACTTCACGCAATCTTTTTAACAACTCAAGTTTTTTAAAATGGATGATTAGTGGGGGTATTTATAGGAAAATCTTCAACAAAAAAAAATCCAAGCCAATATAGTCGTTGGGCCAACAACTATACCCAATGACATTTTCTTCTCCCAAGACCCGCATGACAATCCAATCTTACGGCTAGCTTTGAAATTTTTTTTTTCTTGATCAAAACGCAGTGCTTGATGAAGGAACTCATGGCAAAACACACCGTTTAAGTCCGTAAATGACAAAAAAAAACTCATAGGATATACTACGTACACGATCTCCCATGCATTTCACCAGTAATGTCATGCCCGTTGGAGAGCACTCAGGTGGCACGCGGGTATATTGAATGCGAGTGCTCTTATACTTGTGAAGCTCAAATCATGCTCTTGGACCGCTGAATTTAGAAAATTTACTTACAGATGTTACTATTAATTAAAAGAATATTGGGTGTAAATAATTTAATGGTCTAACATTTGGCATTATTCAATAAAAATAAGTTTTTTTGTACGCCAACACTATGTTTTTTAGGATTTTTTTTTTGACATACTAGCGTCGATTTTTCAGAGCTCTAACTCATAGGGAGCATAATGTAAACAACCTTATATATACATGGAAGGCGGTGGGCTTAGTTGTTTGCCGTGGTTGATTTTTTTTCTCCTTAACACATCAGTTTTGCCTCCAAACTTTAGCATTTTAGCTATAAAAGTAAAAGAAATATACGTTATTTTCTTCCTCCCTCTATCTGTCTCCTCACGAAATAAATAAAAAAGGGAACCCTAACCACAAACGTTTTTCCTCTCCAACAAGAGGAGAGATTGATATAGAGCAAGGTACAAAGAAAGTGACATAATAAGGCACCCGTGGAGGTGATCAAAAGAGAATGACAAATATTTGCAAGTAGAATAACAATGGTTGGGCCTTCACATAGTCTTAAAGCAGTGACTTCAAGCAAGCGAATTAGAGAAAGATGATTGTGGGAGGTCCTACCATAGATATTGGATGTCCATTTCAGTTGTGAGAGACCCCCAAACAAAGGAAAGGAATTCTTTGTCTGTCTTCTGTGGAAGGTAAGTGAATTATAAAATTTTAGAGTTTTTAAAAGTAATTTGTGATTTGAAGGATTGATAATTGTGACACCCTTCTTTCCCCAGGATGAATATTACATCACCAAGGCTTTATTATGGAATTCTTAAGGCTAAATTAAAAGGTAAAAATTGACCTTAAAGAGCATAGAACACAATAAAGAGCAATTTTTTTTTAAAGAAGGAAAAATGTTAGGTCCCGCTTGAAAACTGGTGCTAAGCAAGTTTTAAAAGCAAGTTCACCTGTAAAACACCATTAATGATAATTATGTCACTTACTCCACGAGCTAACCCCTCGGACTAAATATCACCCATAAAAAAATCAACTGCTAAATAGGTTCAAAGAAATGAACAAAGTCTTCATAGGTCACACATGCAGATATCAGCCAACTTATATCACACTGAAAGGAATGTTACAACATGTTCAGGGACTGGGTAGGTAGCATTGACCCTAAGGAGGTTAACAGAGCCAAACAATTAATGTATTACAATATTACAAGTTCAAAAGATAAAATGCCATATCAACAAAATTACAAGGAGTATTTGAACAAAATAAAGTAATGCATCAACATCCCTCAATATATAGTAACAAACAAAAGAATTGTTCTTCCATGAATACAAAACTTTCTTTGAACCTGGAAAATGGGGAAAAACAGGGATGAGCGAACCACACGGTCAGTGAATAACTAACACCGTTAAAACCCAAAACAGTTGCATGATGCACTACTTAACATAATAGTAGTGTAGTGTATGAAATCACTTTTCGCAACTCTCAGCAAGATGAAACTGAAACCTTCGTTGAATTAGATGCGAAATGAAAACTTCATAAAGTGACACCTATGCACCATTTAAAACATTTTCACTCACTCTTAGCAAATGCATGCAAATAGTGTGAAAGCATATTTTTAGGTTCGCCTCAATGGAGTTGAAATCCTTTTAAAGCACTATTTGGGGGTCAAAATCCTTAGAATTTCAGTACACTTTACTTATTGGATTAAAATTCATTCTCAGGGCATTCTTTAGTTGCGAGTCATTACGTCATTCTCAATACGGGTGAGACGTATACCCGTTAGACACTAAAGTTCCCGGGACACACTAAAGTCTATAATGTACTTTACCCTTGTTGGGAAACTTGCAATGCAAATGTTAATCTCTAGAAACCCGGAACGCATCAGGAATCCCTTCGCCTAGAACGCATGGGCCGCACAATTATTTGGAACCCGATTATAATGCAAACCCTTTAATTATTCTCAACAACAAAGTGTTTTCACATAAATACAACTTATACAAGCACAATCCCTTTTTAAAATTTTAACCACTCAACCCACTTTATTTAAAAAATGAAGTAATTTTTAAAACATGGAAAGCATTAACAACACTTAAGTTATGGCAACACGAACACCAATCATAAAGCACCAAACACACATTTTGGAATAGTTCACTTTGTACAACAAATTCACGCATATTAGGCGTACCATCATCTTGATCAAACATCCAACCGCTTCATAAGTCATTGTCAAAATAACGATTCATTACTTGACAAAACATCTTAAATAATAAGGATGCCATAAAAATCATAAAAACGTTAACAGGGCCAGCAATCAGTTAACATAACCAAGAGAAATACTAAAAGCCTTCAAGTATAATTCACGGTCATAAATATCACTTTCTTACCACATAACCATTAGTCACAATGCACTAAAATATCTCTTTAATTAAAGGCACCTTACCTGGGGCCCATATCCAAGACTTTTGAATGCCCATCATTAATGTAATACTTTCAATATCCAACATCCAAATCCAAGCTTTAAAAGCGTACTTAGTGCATATATAGTTATCTTTTTCTTTGTTAATCTCCATCAGGTTTCTCCTTTCTTTATTCTTCCCTCTAAGTTAAACCTTTTCTACTTCATTCAATAATCACACATGTCTTTAATCTATAAATCACCAAAAGTGTAGTCCAAACTTTATTCACAAATCGAATAATTGGCATATAAATGTCATGGTTGTTCCAAAAAAAAATAAAAATGGATCTACCTATTTAGTCTCAAATTCTCATCCAAACACTAATACATCCAACAGCTATCCACCAGACCCTAACTATCAACATCATCCTTTCTTTCATAAAAATTTAATAACTCAACTAAGTAACCCTAGATTTTACTCATAATCGCTAACATTCAACATAAACCCCAAAATCAATTTAATTTTAAATTAATATAATTTAGGAAGAGAGTTACCCACTTAGTAATTTTGGTTGAATGAACTAGAATTACAAGATTAAAGTGTTGATTTTTCTCCCCAAGCTTTTCCTCCTCTTCTTCCTCTTCCCAGTCTTCCTTTTTTCTTTCTCCCTCTTTCCTCTTTTTTTCCCTCTCTGTGCTCATTGTGTGTGTGCCGTGATATGTGTATGTGTTAAGAAACAAGACCCTTTTTTTCTCTTTCTTCTTCCACTGCTGCATGGATCATCCCCTCTGCATGATTTTATTTTTTTTACTCCTTTATAACTCAATAATTTAGTTGAAAATAAAAGACAATTGGGATTTGACCCAATTCAACTAGTATACCTAGAATTTGACCAACATTAAGAAAATCACAAAATCCAAATTTCAAAAATTAAAACGACTAATAACTCACAAATAATTACGAATAATTATTTTATCCAAAATAAAGCGTCATAAAATCACAATATTAATGAATAATCCAACTCGATTAATCTAACCCATATAATTTATTAAAACAAAATTTCATGGTCCTTGGACTCTCCCTCACTTAAAGAAATTTTGAACACCTGTATTAAAGAGGCTAGGATATTTCTCCTGCATCTCGCGTTTGGGCTCCTAAGTTACTTCAGCCACTTTGTAATGCTTCTCCAGGACCTTGCCATGAGGAATAGTTTTGTTTCTCAGCTTCCTTTCTCTCCTTTTCAAGATGCGTATGGGTTACTCCACAAAAGTAAGGTTCTCCTTGATTTGAAGGGGTTCATATTGAATTATGTGATCTGGATCATGTACATACTTGCGGAGGTTGGAAACATAAAATACCTCATGTATGCCTTGTAGAGAGGGTGATAAGGCTAATTGATAAGCTACCGGTCCTACTTTTTGTAGGATTTCAAATGACTCGATGAACCTAAGGCTGAGCTTACCCTTTTGCCCAAATTGCAGATTCCCCTTAAAAGGTGAAACCTTTAGGAACGCATGATCCCCTAACTCAATGTCCAACAAGCTTCTTATTGTTCCTATATAACTCTTTTGTCTACTTTGAGCTGCTTGTCATCTTTTCTGCAGGGTTTTGACCACTTCATTGGTTAGCTCAATCAATTCTACTCTGAATGGTTTTCTTTCTCCTATTTCATCCCAACAAACTGGTATCCTACATCAGCGCCCATACAATTCTTCAAATGGGGCCATACCAATGCTAGCGTGATAGCTATTATTGTACGCAACTCTACTGTGGGCAAGTTGCCATTTTAGCTACCCGTATAGTCCACGGCACAAGACGTCAATATATCCTCGAAAGTTTGGATCGTCCTTTCTGACTGTCTATCTATCCAAAGATGAAAAGTCATACTTAAATGCAATTTAGTACCCATTTATGCTTAGAAACCATTCCAAAATTTAGAAGTGAAGTTAGTGTCTTGGTCTGACACAATACCAAAAGGTACAGCATGTAATGGAGCTATCGCTTCGATATAAAGATCGGCTAGTTGCTCTGAAGTCAATGTGATTTTGATGAAGAGAAAATGAGCAGATTTGGTTAGTCAATCAACCACTATCTAAATACCATCATGGTGCTTGGTAGTTTTAGGTAGGCCGGTAATGAAATTCATGGTGATATGCTCCCATTTCTACACTGGGATTGGTAGAGACTCGAGTAAACCACCAGGTTTTTAATGCTCTTCACTTTTTGGCAAGTGAAGCACCTAGCCACAAAATCTACCACATTCGTTTTCATCCCTATCTACTAAAAGTGAGTTTTCAAGTCATGATACATCTTAGTGCTCTCGGGATGAGTAGTGAAAGTGGAATTGCGAGCTTCCTTCATCACTTCCTTCGTCAGTTCTACAACATTTGGCGCACATAATCTTCTTTTAAACCAAAGGACACCCTCCTTGAGGCGAAAGTCTTTGATCCTTCCCTCTTCAACTCCCTTCTTGATTTTTATTAGCTTAAAGTCTTCACCCTATCACCTCGTAATCCCATCCACTAGAGGCGGGGTTACTTTGAGTGCTGCCAAGTATCCTCTGTCTCCAGGTAAAATAATTTCAATATGGAGTTCTTCAAACTATTTCAGAAGTTTCCTTTCTTGAGTAAGTAGACAGGCAAATGATCCTGTTGATTTCCTACTTAGAGCATTGGCAACTACATTCACTTTTCTGGGATGATACTTGATTTTCATGGCATAGTCCTTCAAAAATTCTAACCACCTTCTTTGCCTCATGTTCAACTCTTTTTGGGTAAAAGTATACTCAATGCTCTTGTGGTCATCATAAATCTCACACCTAACTCCATATAGATAATGCCTCCAAATTTGTATAGCAAATAGCACTACCGCTAACTCCAGCTCATGCGTGGGGTAGTCCTCTTCATATGGTGTCAATTGATGAGTAGCATATGCAATCATTCTCGCTTTTTACAGACAGACACATCCTAAAGCCTTTTTAGAGGCATCACTATAGATTAAAAATCCATCAGTCCCTTTGGGAATTTCTAAAAGTAGGGGCTAACACTAGCAGCTTCTTCAGTTCTTGAGAACTCTGCCTACACTCTTCAAACCACTCAAACTTAGTGTTCTTGGGAATAAACCTGATAATAGGCAAAACCAATTTGGAGAAGTCTTCTACAAATCTCCTATAATAGCCTGCCATACCCAAGAAATTCCTAACTTCTGTCATAGTTGTGGGTTTAGGCCAACACTATTGCTTTTACCTTAGCAGGATCTACTGATACCCCTTCTCTAGTCACTACATAACCTATGAAATAGGCCCTGTCCAACCAAAATTCACACTCCTTGAGTTTAGCATATAGCTTGTGCTCCTTTAAAGTACTCATTACGATTCTTAAAAGTTCAGCATGCTCCTCATTGGATCTAGAATAGATCAAGATATCATCAATAAAAACCACTGCAAACTTATCTAAATAGGGCTTAAATACTATGTGCATGAGATCCATAAAGGAAGTTGGGGCATTCGTCACCGATGGACAACACAAGTAACTTATAGTCTCCATATGGGGTTCTAAATGTGGTTTTAGGTACGTCCTCGTTCTTAATTTTCAACTGATGATAACCTAACCTTAGGTCAATTTTGGAGTACACTGCTAATCCTGCCAAGTAATCGAATAAGTCATCTATCCTTGGTAGAAAATACCTATTCTTAATAGGCACCTTACTAAAAGCTCTATAATCAATAGATAGCCTTAAACTTCCATCCTTCTTCTTAACAAAGAGCATTGGGGCTCTTTATGGAGACACAGTAGGTTGGATTAGTCCTTTATCTAATAGCTCTTGTAACTAAACTTTCAATTCAACTATCCCTGCTGATGCCATTCGATAAGGAACCTTGGATTTAGGAGTTGTACTAGGCACTAAATCAATAGTGAACTTGATTTTTTGATATGGCGTTAATCCAGGAATATCCTTGAATACCATGAAAAATTCATTAGCTACAGGGATTTCACTCATGTTGGGCTCAGCCGAAGTAGTCACCTCTACTGCATGTAAGTACCCTTGGCCCCTTTTCTCATCATCCTAATGGCTTGCACAACAGAGATGATCGAGATTGCTTTTCCTTCAGAAGTAGTAAGAGACGCTAGGTATTTTGTGCATGTGTGTGTGTGTGTGTGTGTAATCAACGGTCACCTGGTATTTGGCTAAAAAATAACATCAAAGCCTTGTATTTTTATTTTCACCAAGTCAACGGGAAGATTCTTTCCACCAACATTCAAAGGATAGTTTCTATGTATAGCATCAGTTTGTAACACTCCACTAGGGTAGTCACACACAATACATGATCCATTTAAGATAGATCTCTAGAAAGTTTCTTAGCGAATTTAGAGGTTATAAAAGAATGACTTGCACCTGAATCAAATAGAACATGTGCATAAATTTTATTAACAAGCAGTGTACCTGTCAAGACTGTATTAGTATCCTCATCTTGGTTTTTAGCAAGATAGAAAACTCGGCTTACAGCTTGAGGCTTATTGCCTTCTCTCTTACTAGGAACTAAAGGGCAACCCTTTGGCACTGATTGCTAAGGTCGCTAGTTCTGCCTTTTCGGGTTGCCTCAGCAGTTTCATGTAGTTTTGGGGCAATTAGCTACTAAGTGTCAAAATTCGCCACAATAATAACATTGCCTCCGAGTACCTCAGCAAGGTGCAGCATGGTGGCGGAAGTGCTTGTCACAGAGCCTCCTCTCCCCACCCCTTTCAGGTTTCTTTTCCCTGTTTTGAAACTGCCCAAGGTTGAACCTTTTGGGGTTCCTCTCAGGATGGGGGTTAGAACTTCCCGAACCAAACTTTCTTTTAGCTTGTACGTCTTCTCTTTTCATAGCTTCATTCTCATCCACTCTTTAAACTATCTTAATAGCTCTTTGGTATATCTCTTTGAAGTTGGCATAGGAGTGGTCTGCTACCACTTCCTCAAGTTTGTAGTGTGCACTAAACCATCATAGGTGCCTAGGCATTTGATGAATTAAGCTACAATGACCCAAAAAAAAAAAACCAATCAAGAAAAGATTCTTATATCCCCCTCACTTCCCATAAGAAAATGAAAGACACTTTGGTGCTTAAAAAAAAAACCCCAGTTATTGAAAAAGAAGTACATGCCTCTATTTGGCACCTCTCCCATTGCCTCTAACCCTATTTTCTCTTTTGATCTCCATCCTTTCACTTCCCCTATTACCTCTTCCTTGTGTTAGTTTGGGGTGTAGTTACCTCAGTAATTCATTCAGTGATAGAAGGTTGCTTCCTTGGTCTTCCTCTCTCTCTCTCTCTCTCTCTTTGATGGTGGTGGTATGCTTCGCCTTTATCAGGACAAGTTCTAGAGTTATGTTCAACCTTGTGAGAAAAAACCAGTCATTTGAAACCCATGCCTTGTTAGCTTCCCTTTATTATTGGGGTCCTCATGTGGATTTTTCCTCCTATTTTTTTCTTGGTCTTCTAAGATAAACTTTGATATCTGGAGGGTCTAATGAGAAGTCTTCTTGGCTATTATTCCTACCCTTGACATGGCATTATTGCCCCCTTATAAGCTTTCATGTATGACTGCCTCTTGAAGAAAGGATGAATTAAGTCCTTCGCATCTTGTTTAAACCAAATTTCACATGAGATGGCATAACAACAAGGAACTCAACCATATCCCGCTGCCTATAAGTGCATGTAGCTGCATTCATATCCACATGCAAAGAATCGATCCTATGGTTAACTTCAAAGACTCAATTGCGTGAAGGCAAATGATGACAATTTATGGCCTCTTCTCATGCAACTTCCAATTTTTTCCCCATTCTTGAGCAAATGTAATTAATGGCATTCTCCATCATTGCTCTCTTCACAACTACCCTATCCATTAAGTCACTTCTTATGTCTTTCAGCATATAGATGAAATGTTTTCCCATGGCATGCACTATATATGCATCAAAAGTCTTTACCATTTATTCACTGTCACATCACATTTTTATTCAACTCTCAAGAATTCTTTACAGAAACGCCTCGGGTCATGGGCAATGAAATCATCCACTGCATTTGGAGAGGCTTGCTTGAGTTCTTTTAAGGCTATATTGAAGTTTGTCTCATTATAAGCCTTGGTAGTAGACCAAAACATAAGCTTCAACTCTTTCCCTTTATATCGCTTATGCCAATTGGCATAAATACGTCTTTCATAATTTCTATGCTAATTATTAGGGGGCACATTTGAAATAGCATGTGATGGCTTGCAAATTTGAAACAAGATGGGGAGTTAGTTTAGTTTGCATTAGGTTATAGATAAGTCAAAATACAAGAGGTATGGCAAATTGAAATCTCAGCTTATGCTAATATGATATGATAGTTAAGCCATGCTATCAATTATAGTCCTTAAGTTAGTTAGGAACCAAGTTTAATTGTCATTGTTCTCACCTTGAACTGTGTAGGCAACTGGAAACTTAGTTGTTTCCATCTATTCCAATGATAAACATGACAGTCCCCCCAAGAAAGTTTTTTTAGGAAGGCAACATCTATACATAGAACAAGCTTACAGCTATGTAGACCTGACAAAACTGACCTGATCCAAAAAACACGAACTGAACGACCCAAAACTACACCTGAACCAACATCCGAAAAAGTTGAACTGATGTGGACCTGAAACCTGAAAAAATTGAACTGACATGAAATCGTGTTGACCCAAATCTGAACTAAATCACGAATGACCCGAACCGAATCTAAACTTTCCTAAAATCTCATCAGCACGGTTTGACCCGATACATGAGATGACCTGAACCGAATTCGAGTTGACCCAAAATCTTATTGACCCAATGTACACCCGAACCTGAAATGACCCGAACCAAATTAGATCTGAACCGATTCATGCCCAAACCGATCCAACAAGAACACAAATGACTCGAACCCGAACCGACCAAAATTCGCGATTTGCACAATTTTTGATATTTTATATCGATTGTAATTTAGAGTATGTTTGACATAGTTTATAGAAAACTATTTTTATTTTTTAAAAGCACCTTTTTCGAAAACTGTTTTTGGAGAAATTATGAAGTGTTTGGATTAATTTTCTGTGCAAGTGTTTTTAAAGATTTGATCCTTTGGCCTAATCTTTTAAAATCTTTGTTGTTGTTGTTGTCCACATTTTAGTTATTTATTTATTTATTCTCTCCAATATTTTTTAATCTTTTAAAACCTTTGTTGTTCATTAGTATTATGCATAATTGTCTATATCTTGAGAGATTTAAAAGCACTCAATGTCTTAATCCATTGAATTACATGTTTTCTTTATCCCATGTTTGTTTCCACAGGATGTTGTTTCAATTTCTTCATTACATTAATAGTTTCATGAATTCATTGATCTTTATCAAAACATAACCCATGTTTCACAAACAGCACTATTCAATTCATGGAGAACCCCGAACTTAACATGGGTAACTAATAATAGAACGTCAAACTATTCATTAATCAGAGAAGAAAAACCAAAATTGAGGTCTAGTGACCACTTAGAGAAGCAAGATGAAAATTAGAATCTATAAAATGATTCAACAAGTGTTTTACTCATTTGAGGAATAAAAATGGAAATATAGAATCAAGCAAGTAAAGGATTCGAAGCTATTCTATGGTGTATGTTTTGAGGCACAACTCTTCGATTTTCTTTAAAGGAGCTATTATTATATTGTGCATGTAAGTTGGGGAAGGGGAAGATTTAAAGGATTATTTACTCATCTATTTCCCTATATCCCTCATTAGCAAACCTGTAAGTTATAACCTATTTTAAAATCAAGACCAAGAGTGGTAGGCACGAGCCATACATGGCAAGACAAAGGCCAATTTCGCAGTCTCAACTTTCAATATCCATCCACTTTAGAAATTACCCCAATAATCATCAACATAGCATACATGACAAGTTCAATAACATGATTAACATCATTGACAAGACAACATACAAGAACATGGTAGTCATGTGAACAAGATTGTCCAATACAAATTACACAAGATCTTAGTAGTTTGTAACTAGTTCCTTCACATAGAAGTTTAGTACTTAGAGAGTATCAGTGGAGCACTTTGGAAATCTTCATACAAACTTGAAACTTGTAGTTTATTATGAAAAAGGTAGCAACTTAGCAATATTTAAAACTACAAATGCTTGGAAGAATGGATGTAGAGATTTCAATTTCCACATTACAGGCTTGAAGACAAGCGAATGAACACTAAAACTAACTTAAAAACAATAAATATGAATAGATTTAGGTCAAGGCAAAACAAATTAAGTTATATCAAAAACCACAATAGGTTACAGTATCAGGTCACACATAGAATAAATATAGGCTAATAATTGCCATCAACACTTAAAAAAAAAAGGCTCCAAATGTTTCAATCATAGCCATAATTGTGTACAACATGTCAAGCATCATGATCATCACAAATCAACAAGAAAAACCTATTACAGACTTTGTTAAATATTTAATGTATTGCAAAATGTTAACATAAAGCTAAGTCATGGGTTCCAACTCCCAAGAGTGTCCAAGGGTTGAGAACCAACCAAACTAACTTAAATATAAATTCAAAAAACCCTATCTTAAAATTAGGTAATATGTGCGCAACAAAGGGCAAGAATAGATCAAAAGATGTGCTTGGAAAGCCAAAATTGAGAAAACTTGAAATGTTCATACCCACATTAAGTAGCCTAACTAGTAATTTAATACACTTGAAAATTACAAATATACCAATAAGGCCAACAAGACCGCTACTCATATTCTAAAATTGTGTTTTGCACTACTATCACATTCTAAGAATTTACTAGCAAGTTCCTTAACTTATCTGCATGACCACTGGGTGAAGAAGTCAAGGCAAAACTCAAAGGCAACAAATAGAGTGAGATAAAAGAAAAGAAAAATAGGCAACAACATGGAAATAATTTATTTCAAATTTTAATCTTTTTTAGTTTTCTGATAGAAAGGATTGAAGTTCTAATATTTATAACATCAAGTGCAAGCTTTATTGCCGACTACTTGGGGCATTATCCATAGGGATTTGGATTTCAAGTACTGGAATTAGCTCAAGTGTTTCAATCTAGGCTAAATGAAAAGAATATGAAAGATGAGCCAAAAAAAGCCAATAAACACAAAAGAAGAGGCTTGAGATTGTGATTTGACCGATTGATGAATCAAATATTCTAGGCAAGCCCTAACCAACCAAACCTATTCCGACAACTGAAGATGGTCAGTTGCACCATCACGGACCACCTTATCCCTCTTTCAAGGGTCCTGGTTAGTCTAATTAGTCTAACAACCTATTTTTGTGAGGTTAGCCTAATTAGACCACAAGATTAGTAACCCTTAGACCTAGTTAGGACTGGGACTATTTTTATGTCCACATGTTGAGTATTCTTTCTCCCACACCAACTAGTTAACCTTGCCTTTCAACATAAGTCAATTGACCAAAAATATGAATTAAAGCTCTTTCAAGTATTTTATCGAACACTTGGCAAACATGAGAGAAAACTCTACGTTGAGAGTACAAATTAGGTATGGTTAGACCCAATCCATGACTAGTTAGCCATCAAGGACTAATCACAATTCAATCCAACGAAAACTAGTTACTAATTATAAAAGCATAACTAAACCTAACTATAGCTAAACTAACAAACAAGCAAATAAACATGAACCAGGGAGGAGAGAAAATGAAACTAGTCTAATCAAACAAGCTAATTAAACATGAATTAACAATAAAACTAAAAACATAATCTAAGCAAGGATAAAAATATAAAATAGAGAGGGAAAAGGAAGAGAAAACTTAGTCTTGAATGGCTTGAATGAAGATCCAAATCCACAAGCTTGAATCAAAATCTATGCAAATAAATCCTAATCTACCTAGTTTATTACCTCCTAATGGGGATTTTTAGTGGCTAACCTAAAGCCCTAAAATTAAGCTCTTTTCAAAACCGAGCAAGAATCCCCTCAACTAAGCCCTAAAATTACTTACCTTACAGTTACTATTTTGAAGGAAATTTACCAGGCATAACATTCACCCATTCCACAGCACAACTAATGAATTCATCTTCTTTGTTGGCTAAAATTCAAACCATAACTCATATGTTAATAACATTTGGAAAGAAGAATGTAAATAGGAAGAATATAAAAAGATTAGAAAAACACACAAGACTTACTATCAAAACCATACAACCACCTTAAGTTGTTATCAAAGCTTCCACATTTTTAGGAATGTAATTCAAAAACCTACTGCCAATGCTAAAGATTGACTCTGAAGCAATTGTAATAAATGATATACTTAAAATATCTCGTTCCAAAAGAGGGAGTTCTCTATACTTTTCTACATTTTCTTGCCAAAAAGTCAGAACATTCAACTCTCTTTTGCACTCGATCTTAGGAACTTCCAAATGCCTATCAAGCATTTTCTTTCAAACAGTGCCAGATTTATCATCAGTTTCACCATCATCAAATTCCTACAAAATAACAAAATCACGATTACAAGGCCAGAATTTGGCAATACTACTGCAGTACAACATACTGGGAAGGGGGGAGGAAGCAATACAGAACAGGGAAGGGGGAAACTAGAATAGAATAAAACCATTAATAGGGTAGAATCTCATAGAAAGGTGAATATACCTTAAGCTATGATTAAAACTATTAATAGTGGGGAAAGAAGAACATAGCAAAACTATTAACAAGGAAGGGGAACAAAATATTCAATGTATTTAACATCTTTCAAAATAAAGACTCCAACCTTAGTCTTATGTAATTGTGTATACCTTTGTTTAAGGATTTCAATCAAATTAAATTATGCATGCAAGACATGGTCATGAGCTATTGACTAGATGCTGGTTCACATGCCACGTGTCTCCATTTAGTTTAGGCCTAGAATTCGTGTACTGTTTTTTTGGTTACTTGAACTCTTGATATTGCTTTAATCAGATTGCCAAGACATCAACTTAGTTGCATAATTCAGGGCCAATATGATTGTATAATTTAGGACATGTTCAATCTTACAACCAAAAAACATAAATAAAGCTAGAATAAGTAAAAGATCATATGCTTATATTCTTTCTGCTCAATGAGCAAACCTAAAAGAAGGAAAAAAGCCATAATAAACAGAATATCAAATATGAGATTAAAAAAAACTTATAGCTAAGTAGTTGAACATTTGCCTGTGATGTGGGGTTTCCAAGCTGCCACTTATGGTGCTTGATGATGGGATTGATGCTATGTTAGTTGGAAGATTAGTATACTTCATGTACGCTTGAAGAAGAGTCTCTAACTTGGCAGTCACTTGACTTAATTTTCTTTCTTCATATCCATACAACTTCTTAGAACAATATTTGAAAAACACGTTTTTGCACCTAGGGTCAAGAATTCTATCCAAAGCAAATAATAAAGTATATCCGTTCCAATATTTATCAAACTTCACCCTTATATGTACTACCATGTCTCTAATCACTTGGTCTTTAGTTTTTGATTCCTCTTAAGAACATATCAATCTTCTATAAATTTTCAAAATATAAATTCGCTATGGGATACTCATTGCAAGAAAACATGTTAATTATGTCACAAAAAGGTTCAAGAAGCTCATTAATCTTTGTTACCCTTTCCCATTCTTTATCCCCAAGAAAACTCCTATTCGAAGAATCAGAAAGATGAAGTTCTTTGAAAGCACCAGGAGAGATAGGTGCCCTATCAAGCATATAATATGCTGAATTCCACCTAGTGGAGACATCTAACCATAAACCCTTGGTTTCCTTAATCACATGAGCAACTCGTTTCACACAATGATGAAAAAGCAAAATTTCCTACTTTGCAATCCCTTGATATACTTTACACTTCCTCTAATTTTAACAACACAATCATCAATTGTCTTCAAACCATCTTTCACAATAAAATTCAAAATGTGTGCTACACAGCGAAGATGAAAATAATCAATGGAGTTCAATAAAGACCCCTTCTCCATAAGTTTCAATTTTAAATCATCTTGCATGCGATCATTACTAGATGCATTGTCTACTGCTACCTTGTGCGAAATGCCCCAATCTCACAACAACTCAAACACAATTTTACATAAAACAGAGCCCGTGTGTCGTGGTTCCAAGTGAAGAAAATTCAAGATTATACTATGCAACTTTCAATTAGAATCCACACGATATGCAGTTAAACACATATGCACCTCAGTTTGACAAAAAGTCCATAAATCACAAGTCAAACAAATTCTCCCAAGAAGTGACAATAAAGTATCTTTAAGTTTCTTTTTCAAATGAGTATTTAGTTTGAGGCAATATACTTTGGCAGTATTTCTAGTTATGGTTATACTTTGGTTGTTGAGATATGCATAAATTGCTCTATTATCTCTACGCTCAACCGAAGAAAAAATGTACGCATGCATTATGATTGCCCTAGCTACCAATTCACAATAGATTTTTGGATCGAACCTGGTAGCTTCCCTCGAGGCTATTCGAGTTGCACTTCCACAGGAATTGCATTGTCCTCATCAAATATGTGTTCAAAGCCTTCCCCATTTGTATCCATAGCTACCTATAACAACAAATTTCAAGTTAAACTAAACTGTTTTTTAATCAATAGGTCCAATACTTCTAGTAGAGATTAAAGAAGAACAATACTCCTTAACATAATTTTCACAATCAAACCTGGATTAAACAATAATTAACCTACTAGCTGGAATTATTTTTAAAGCAACAATCCCTCTAAATCAGAACACCCAACTCTAAGTTTCTCCCCTTTTTCCCTCCGGTTTGCTATCCTTATAATCCATATTCAAATCCCCCTCGGCTCTGCCTGATTTTCACAATCAAAATTAGATTTTCACTGATGGTAACAGAAAAATCCCGATTCCCAACTCCACATCTTTCCCCTTTTCCCTTGCTCACCACTGAAAAAGCCCTTTTCCCTCAAATTTGATTATCTTGTAAATTCATATCCAAATCACCAAATTTACAAGAAATGCACTATCGCAAAGAGCATATTCAAAACATAATTAACTAAAAGTCTCTTTCAAGGATGAAGAAAAGTATAACTTTATAATTTGATTAACTTGAACACAAATAATGACTTAAAGCAAAACCATGTAAACACATATGAAAACAACAATATTTGTATTAAATTCATATTTGACCAAAAATTTAAAGGCCTTCCCTCCTACCAATAGAAAATAAAATCACCAACATCCAAAGTCAAGGTAGACATGCACCAAATAATTAATAGAAGTTAATTAAAGGACCATAACAGATATCTTGTACACAGTCAATAAGGAAACACCAAAACTGACATCCTATCAAGAAGTTGTCACCTGCAACCAGAGAGGATAACCTGAGATTAGAAACCTTATTCACAAATTTTGTCTTGCAGTGAAACATCAACAACACTCTTGATGTAGGGAGCTAAGAAATGAGAATTCTTACTTAGATTAGACCAATCAAGAATCTATGGGAACCGTGAACGACTTTCTAGTTCAAGGTACAAACATGAACCCCAATACACCAATAGGATTTGCATCGCTGACCTACCAACTTAAGATCTCCATGGGAAATAAAGAAAAGAGAGAGTCAAGCAACAACGAATTGTTGTCTGGATAGAAGACGGTGGAGGAAGTTCAACTCACTGATGGTTTTGTTGAAGGTATAAGGTGGCCATAAACTACAATATCTGCTAGGGCTATGGCTATCATTAGGTTTTCGGTGTAAAAATGAGCGGCAAAGAAAGCGGTGGTGGCAAAAACAAGTCAAAGTTTTCGAAGGCTGTTCTTAGGTCTCACAAGGACGACCGTAAACTTTACTTTGCCAGAATATACACAGAGCGTGTCGGCATGTGTGCTCTGGTGTACTTTGCCATTGAGGAAGTGACTGATAGACTGAGGTCTGAGAGCCGTGACTCGTGGGTCTCAGAGGTGAGAGGTGACAAAGAGGATGAATGAAGTTAGGGTTTTCTAGTTGCTTTTGCTTCTGAGTTTTGGGCAGCTTGGGATATGAGTATGTCACGTGCCGACATGAAATTCACCTGTTTTTCCTCCTTAAGGAATCAAGCAAGGGGCAATTTTGATTTTTAATAAAACAAAGAAGAGGGAAACAAAAGGTTTAAATTTTAACACTTCAAAACTTTTTTCATTAAATTTGACAAATTATTTAAATAAGAGAAGTAAAGACAATTAACATATATTTAAATTAAAATTGTTTTCTTATTTAAAATTTTGATTCCCTATCTTTTAATTTGCAATATGTAGTGAATTATAAATTTTAGTTGGAATTATAAATTTTAGTCTATTCATTGTGTTTAATACTTTAATTTTAGTCTATTCATTAAGCTAAAACTCAAATATGTATAGCGAACATTTACTTGACGATTGAGTTTAAGGTAATGCAAAATATGCTAATTAAATTTGATATAGATTGTAAATTTGTGACAAACAAAACCATAACAAAGGATAATCATAACTTACATTAAGTAATAACTAATTGGTTACCGGTATTAAAGTATCAATGATAACAAAGTATGAGCTGTGGCAAAGATTATAGGATATCTCTTTGATTAATTAATCGATGTCAATGTTACTAAATCTTGAAACTAAGAAGTTAAATTTGGGTCATACTAATTTGAATTCATAGAGATTGATCTAGTTACAACTGTTTTTAAAATTCATAGTCAAATATAGGTAAAGGTCATAATTTGTTGAGTTGGTTGGCTACAACTTACGAGTTAATTTCACTTAAGCTTATTTCTCATGACTTTCCTTTTCAAGTTATGCAAATAAGCACAATTTGGATCATATCAATTTCAAATTTGTATAAATTGGTTTGGCATATCTTAAATTATGAGTCAAATTAAAATATAAGTCAAATATGAGCCAATTCACCTAGTCTTATATTTTGTAACTTCCGTATCTCAATCCATGTAAATACACTCGATTTGAATCATAGTAGCTTGAATTTCTCTAAATCAATAGGCTTAATATGAGATTTAGAGTCAAACAAAGGAGTGTATCAATTAAATTGGTAGGTTAAATACAAGCCAATTTCACTTAGATTTGCCTCTTAGAACTTCCCATTTCTCAATCCGTGTAACTACATTCAATTTGGATAATATTAGTTCGAATTTGTCTAATTTCAATTTGGCTTTATTTTAAATTTAAAGTTAGATTTAGGTACGTATCAATTGAATTGGTTGGTTAAGTTAAATAATGGTTAATTCACCTAGTCTTATACTTTTAAATATTACCTATTGCACTTCCAATTTGTAATATATCTTAATAAGTTTTAGTTGGGTCATAAGTCGTGTATTGGCGTATCACATATCAATTCGAATTTGTCTAAATCGATTTAACATTGTATCTCTTCAATTTAGAGTAAAATATAAGTCCTAATAAGTAAAAGTTGAATTGTTAATGGATTATCATGAAAGCCCATCCTCGTTTCTCACTTGAATTGATAATGACTTCATCACCATGATTCATGCACTAATAAATTAGTAACATAATATCAATAATCAATTAAGCAAGCCTTACAAATTGGGCTTTTCATCAACCCCAAAAAAGAGTCAGCGGTCCAATGGTCTACCGTAATTACATAACCAAAGAGTACTTTTGGCTTCTTTGCTTGTGGTCATGTAAGAGATCAAATTCATACTACATATAAATTGACCCAATTGAAATATAAGCTAACCCAAAAGTAACTTGATTAGAACTTAACTCGATATGATTTCTACCTAACCCAAAATTGACCCGAACCAATAATCAAAACCTACCTGAACCGATGTTGAGTCAACCTATATCCAAACCAACCCGAATGAGCTTGCACTGAAGTTGGCCCGATTTGAATCTCACCCAAACTAGAACCAAACTTCACCTAGTTCACCTAATCTGAACTCAACCCGAACGAACCCGAATCCGAGCCCGAATTGAATTTAATCAACCCAAACTAAACCTGAACTGGAGTTAACCTGAACTGGAATTGATAAACCCGAATATAACACAAACCAAACTTAAAACGACCCGAACTCAAACTGAATGACCCGTTTGTCAGGTCTATAGCTATTCACCATACCACTCTTCAAACTTCCAAAACACATAAAGAACCTTTGGAAGATAGGAATCTCATTGGTGATGCTTGGATCAGTTTCAAGGATAAAAATAGAATTTGAGGTTGATCTTTTCAAATCCTCTAAATATTTACCAACTTTTGAATAATGGCCTTTCATTGATCTATGCAAAAACCTAGAAAAAAATTCTTTTAGGGTCCACTCGGGTTTGTTGTAGTGATTTACTGAACTCATGTTTTTAGAAAAATATTTCTGGAACTTCTTAATTTCAGGTGAATGATTTTCAGTGTACAACTATTTCGGTTAAATAATTACTATGTGACAAATATTTATTTTTCTAATCCAAAATTTTCTAAAATTACAAATTGGCCTCAAAATAGGGTATTAGTTTTGATTTTGGCGTTTTCTAAGGTCTTTTAGGAAATGTGATTATTTGTAGTGTTTTTACTTCTTATAATGACTTTATTAGTACTAGTTGTCACAATCTACTACTTGTGTCGTCAATATTAAATTTCCTATAAGTATAGGTGCACCACACTTAGCTCAATAGTAAAACTTAATTAGAGAGTCTTTGACCATTACCTGAACTTAGTGGACATTAGACACTAGTGTTCCTCCAACTTCTAATTTATAGAGATTGCTAATGCTGAAAATTGAATTATTTTAAGGTCATTTGCTAGCACTTCTTAGGGAATTGGTGGATGATTTGTGCCTCTATTTCTCTTTTAATCTTGGGTATGATTCTTTGATGTGTTTTGTAGGTTTTAAGATCTTTTTTTAATCCAGCATTGACCCTTAAATGGATAAAATTTGACTCACCATAGAGGTATCCCCATCCCATATGCCCATGGAAAGAAGAAGAAAGAAAGAATTTTAGATCAAAGGCCACCATGATCAGACTATGGTGAGCACCATGGATTGTGGTGGACGGTAAATTGCCAAACTCCTCATCTTGCTCTGATTGTGTGGTCGAGATTGCATGAGTTTTTCTATTTTGAGGGATTTCTCAACTACTTGAAAAGTCACCACCCATTACATGTCTCATCTCACTCAAAAATTCATCCATTCTAATCATTTTGGAGCAATAGAAGAATCAAGGGATGAAAATTTGCACGTGGAGGCTTGAAACTTGAAAGATTGTGTGAAGAGATCTCCATTGTTGCTAAGCATACTTTTCTCCTTACTTCTTGAACTCCTTTTGATTTGTTTTAGCTAGATTTGAACTCTTTCGATCTAGTTTTAATCATAAGTGAGTAGCTTTTTCTAGTTTAGGGATTTGCTAGCCAAACAATGATGTTGGATTCCTAATTCCATCAAATCTTGTGTTTTAGCCTATCTTGTGCTTTGATTGAATGTGAGTAATTTTGGCCAATTTACTTACATATGTTTAGATAATTGGGTGAAATACCGAAAAGAGAAACTCGTTATTGAATCGGAAAGACTAAACTTAACTTCGAGATTTCTTCGGAGAGGATTGCATGTTGAAAAATTGATAAATCAAGATCTTACACTTAAACTAAAATAGAAACCCTTGAAAAGAAATAGTGATTAGATTAGTTTGTGTATTTAGGTTAATTTCGAAAGAGGGAACTAAATTCTTGTTTATCATCCCTTGAATCAACCAAATTTGGGAAGAGCACTTGTTTATTTCAAGGATCTTACTCATTGTAAGGTAAAACAAATCCCTAGATGTCTTTTATTGATTGATTCCTCAATTTCACAACATTGAGATTCACTAGTCTACATAAACAACCCACTAGATTACTTAATCCGCTTAGCATTTTAGCAGGACAAAACTTAAAAGATTGCGTTGGCCTCTGTGGGACAATTTTTAATTTTTACTACAATACCTGTGCCCTTGATGTGTGAGTCATGTTCTTTAGATCAGACACAATATAGATCTGTTTTATTTCTACCTCAAACCGTAGTCACTAATCAGGTGTTTATGTTTTTAAGAATAGTGAAACTTTGATCAAGAAATTATAATACTTAAGATATAAGGTTTGATTGAATAGCGTTTCACACTAGAAAACTTCTTTCATTGAAAAATTAAAAGTAGAAATGTTAAATGGAATAATTGAAGATGGGCTTAATCCACTAAGATCATTAGATATATCTGTTCATAGAAAAATAGAGAAACCAACTTCTCTTTTGCTTAACCCAACTTCTCTTTTACTCAAATATGCTCAAATGACAGTGTTCTTTACAACACTTAACTTCTCATTTTATCAAAGAGATGGACTACATAGGATGCCCTAATGGTTATAGTACATATATATTTTTACCTTCCTCATTTAATGAGTCATACCAATTAACTATAGTGCCAGAAAAACTATGTTCGACATAGTTTAGAAAATTTTTAACAATGCATGTGGTATTTAAGTTTAGGACACTATTCACACCCCTCTTGCAATGCTCAAATATTTTTTCTGTATTATAAGATCCATCGATGTTTCAGATGTAACCTATTTGGCTAATTAGGGTAAGGGTAATCTCTCCAAAGGATGTAGTTTTCTTTGAGATGAACCCAAAGGAAAAGTTGGTTGTACATTCCACTAGAATATACCTAGGTTTCATAAAATGGGTATTTCTGTTAGACGATTCACCGAACTCTTAAGGTTTCAGAATAACATCGTTAACTAGATTGAATTTGACTTCGTCAATGTTGAGTTCTTTACCAATCTCATTGATTTCACTTTTAGCTACCCTTTTCATGTTTTTTTCTCTAATCTTCTCGTAATTTCTTTCAAAGGAGTGACATCCATATCGTCTACTTTAATTAGGTTCATCTGTTGATATCTTTCTTCTACTAATGCGACATTATTTGTCTCTTCATTAGTATTAGATAGTAATTCTTGTTTGTCTACTATTGTGCCCATGATTTTTTTTTAATTCTTCTGGATTTTGTTCTTTACTAAACATAATTTTTAACTCCTCTAGATTGCACTGCTTATATTTCGTCCTTTTTCTCTTCCTCGTTCTCTTCTTTTTCCAATAGTTTTTCAGTTGATTTTCCTACTTTTTTTTCAATTTTTATATAAATTGAGAAATGGATTTTTATTTTTTGGTTTTGGAAAGGATATTTACACTGAAATGGAATACTAATACCTAAATCAGATTTTTTACTATGCCTAACTTTTTTGATTTAAAAAAGATGGCTTATAGATAATTGCTCCTTTACATCTTAAACTTCAGTCTTAATTTTTGCTAATTTCACTTTTAATTCTAAAACTATATCAGTGATATAATTTAACTGTGGTGCTATGAAGTGGCCGGATCCTTCTGGGGTATGCACAATATGTGAATAATTAGGAGAAGGACAAGTGGATAATGACCTAAACATTAAATAAGGTTATTTAGTTTAATTAAGTCTTGATTAACTTCATTACATTAATTAATTTTTTTTCTTACATGGCTCTGATGCCAGTTAATCAAGGATTTATATAATAGGAAAGTAAATAACAAAATATTAAAAGGGAAGGATTAAGTAGAAACTATTTTTGCTTATTTTTGGAAAATGGGATCAATTATGAAAATAAAAAAATTTAGGGTACACCACATAATTAAAAAAGTTAGATTTGGTCCAGTTTGGTCTCATAAAATTATTTATCCCACAGTTGCATGGATGGAAAAATATTTTTTAGAAATTGTGGGTTCAGAAAATTATTTACCTAATCTTGAGGTTCGAATCGAAATTTATCCCAAAAACCTATAGGCAGCTTGTTTGATCTTATATTCCACCAACTTTTCCAATTTCGCACCATAATCCCTCTGAGACTTAAGTATAATCTCCTTTGCAAGCAACTTTGGTTTCTCTTTAAATGTCATAAGATAATGGTTTATGACTCAAGAAGATTTCAGTTGTGTATTTTTTTCTCATGTTCCTTGTATATCTATGGTGGCCAATGACTGTTTTCAGTATATATGTTGCTCTCCTTTTATTCCATGAGGCATATAATCTAGTTTTATATGTTCTGTTGTAAATAACTTGCATTTTTTTTTATTATTAGAGCCAGAAACAACATTCTTCCAAATGTCATACCTACTTGCCACTTTAACTTTTTGAAATATGTTCTATTATCAACTTTTGTGGCTTAATCTTCTTTTTTAGCAGTTTTGTCCCCTCCTCATCACTCTTTGCAGAGCTCTCTATTTCTTATTTTGAATCTTGATAATCACTATGCTAATCACCACCCTGCACCTCTTTCGCTTGATTTGTGGCCATTGCCAACATTTGCCTCTTCAATTCTATGCTTAAGTAATTAGAATTGAGGTGTTGATTGACACTATGCTTAGTTTATATGGAGTATCAACAATAATCCTACCTAACTCACTTAATACTTTAGGTGATTGATTGTTCTGTCATAGCTCACCATAGCCATCTTTCAAGGATCTATGATGAGTTTAAATGCCAAACACCTATTTTCTTGGGATGAGAACAAGTGAACCACAACAGTTAGTAATCAACGGCCATTATGAGTTCCTAAAACCTTTCATGTCAAGAATTCATCTGTTCTCCCTCTACCCCACTCTGGTGAAAGATTTTTAAATGAAAAATACTCTTTCAAGGATTTTATAAAATAAATAGTGGACATCGGGGGAAACCCTTAGTTTTCAGCAAACACTAGGCAAGATTATGTGTTAATATGAGTTATCTAAGCACAATACCATCTAAGCCTAATCTAGTTATGGGGGTTTAGCCACAAATCGACATAAGCACTACAAAACTACAATCAATATGCATAAACATGATAAACAAGACTAGTAAATGAACGATTACAAAGAAGGGAAAGATTATACTTAAGATTGATTAATAGAAAGGATGAAAAATCCTCAATTCTAAAGCCTAATCTTCGATATTTCCTCTAATCTCCACGATTTCTCTCTAACATAAACATTAGAAACTAGAAGAGTAAGATAGAATGAAAGACAATCCCTAAAATTTTCTTAAGTCTATTTGAATAGTAGCTGCTGACAAAAAGGCACAATTGTGTCTTTGGACACAGGCGGCTTCATGGGATATACTTTTGGCTTTGGTGGTTTGAAATAGCTAGAATGTCATCATACAAGCCAGCAGGTTGTTGCACTTTATGCGTGGTTCCAACAGGGATGTATAAGCATGTACCCGCTCACTTATGAAGCCTTTGTCTTTCTTATCCATATTCTAGTTGTTGCTCGTTCAAGTGTTTATGGCTTTTGAGGGTTTTTCCCTACCCAACTCTTCTTCTAAGAGCATACCAATGTTCCTTAATGTTGTGAAGTTCTTAAATGGCCTAAATTTCAGATGTTTCCTGTATGTCAGTTAAAGGTTTCTGATAAAGAACCTCACTTCATCAGCCTCTAAGGGTTGGTCCACCATATGGGTAGTCTTTGCCCTCCATTGGTTAAGAAAGTCAGAAACGCCTACCTTTTCCTCCTACTGGAGCATTTCTAAGTCCCTAAGCGTAATTGGTATCTCAACATTGTTAGATACTGACATAGGAATTCCTTACAAAGATCATCATGACATCCTTTTCAAGAGTCAAAGGAAATATGACGTGGAAGATGTCCTTGTCAATTCCTTTTAATGTCATAGCACTAATGAAGTTCTCACGTGATGGTGTGCGTTTTCAGTTCTATGGAACTTGATGTCTGGCATGGTGAACTTTGGGGCTAACTTCCCTCTTGTGATTGCAATGAATCCGGTAGAGTCATTAAAGTAATTATTAAACATGGACGATTCCTTAAGCAGTTGTTCCATTTGTTATACTCTTGGATCAGTTTGAAGAGTGCTATTTCCCATTTCCTCTTCCTTCTTCTTATCGTTTCCCCTCCTTCGTTGTGAGGCTTGTCACCCTTCTCCTTTAGGGCATCCTTGATAAAAGTTTAGAGTGTAGTAGCAATCAGTTTCATCTTCTTCTTAGTCTCATCCAATCTAGTTTGCATTTTTTCTACTATCTTCATAAGTTTGGGTGATCTTGTTGTTACCTTGTAGTTTGGTGAAGACATAAGGGCCTGAAGGTTTAGGCTAGACTAGAAAGGATAAGGTCAAGAAGTTGAATTTAGGCTAAAATCGGGCCTTACCCTAGATTAGGTCCTAAGTTGGCCTTCGAGAGGTAACTTATGGGCCTAGATTATGCCTAAGCATGGCTATGGTTTGGCTCAACTAGAATGGGCTAGTTTAAGCATATGAATGGATCTAAATGGACTCATATAGGGATATGAGATCTAAGGAATACATGTGTGAACAATGGACTTATGTATGGATCAAATATGTGAGTCTTAGTGTGATGTATGATTGAGTGCAACTTAGAAGATTAAGGCTGTAAAGGTCCAATGAGCACCATTACAGGCTTTTAACCTAGTTTAACTTATAGACTATGCATAATGAGAACAAATGATGCATGACTCTTTAGACCCAAATCTTGTACAATGGATGTGCTAAGACCCTAAATGGACTACGTTGGCCCTTGAATGAGACAATATGCTGAAAGCCCAGGGTGCTGATTGTATATCATGAATGCTAACTCAAAACACACTCTGAGGAAGACTGACTAGGCTAGACCTGCCTACCGGCCGAATTCTTTGTTGGTAGGGGTGAACAGGACCGGGAACCTGGTTGGATTTTTAGGATTCGGAACTAAACCTGGTTGGAACTGCATCCTAGAATTTAGAACCGGTCTCGAACCCGGTTAAAATCGGGTTATAGAATTTGGACCCGGGTTTGATTCTAGGTACCCAGTTCCTAAGTTTTTTTTTTTTTCATTTTTTTCATTTTCCCCTTAGAAAATAGGAAGAAGGTGGGATTAGACGAAGTTGACAACTTATATCTGAAGTCAAATGCCTAAAAATCAAATTATAAGACTAAATCAAATATAAAATAAGCAACAAAGAAGATTTCTGTAGTTTAAAATAAACTCAGAGAATTAGAGACAATGCTAATCACAAACCCCAAATAAAGATTACAAAATAAATGAGAAACTTAAAAATTATTTTAATTCACTTAAAATAGAGAGAGAAAGAGAGGGAAACTATCAAAATAATATAAAAATAAATACATAGTAAGCAACAAGGCTCATGAAGAGAGGAACCAAAGCTAGAAGGAAGAAATCATGACGGTCAAGAAACATAAAGAGTAAGTCGAGGATAAATTAAAAGCAAAAAAGACAAATGGTTAAACTAGAGCAGCTGGGAGTTGGGTCTCCCTACAAAAGATACATCATTTCAGGAATAAGGCTTTACTTTTTACATTTTATCATCAAAATTCTTTAAATTGTGACCGGGTACCGGATCCGGGTCCAAAATTTCAGGACTTGGTACTGAACCCAATTATAACCGAGTCCTAAATTTTGCAATCGGTACCGGAATTGCTTTAACGGGGTCTAGCTCCGTACCCACTGGGTCAAAACAGGTTTTGGGTAGGAAATCGGGTACCCAATTTTTTTTCTCACTCCTGCTTGTTGGGCATCTGGACTCATATCCTGATCTCTACACTTTTTCCCTAGGTCCAGAGTGAATCTATATAGGCAAGCCCCATGAAATTCGGCCGAGTTCTTTGTTGGCGCCGAGATTGGTATCCTAGTTCTTGACCCTTCTTCCTAAGTTTAGAATTAATCTAATGCAATAAGACTCCTGCGGAGCCGGTCAGGGTCCTTATTAGGATCCCAAGCCTAGCTTTCTGACTCTTAATCTTTTATCCTAAGTCTAGAGCAATTAGATGCTAGTAGATGCCCTTTGGGACACCGGCTGGGTTCTTTATCAGCTTAGGGGAATTAACTCCTACTCCCTTTTCCTAGCTCCAGATTGACAATAATCTTGGCCGAATTTTTCTAAAACAGTCCTAGACTCCTAATGAGATGCTAACTCTCTCTTTTTTTAGGAGGGACATCCAGTCATATTTATTCAAGCGTGGTTGGGTCTCTATTTTATTCCCTAAACTAGGATTAGAGCTTAGTTAGGTCAGAGGCCAAGAGCCCTTTAAAGCTCAATTAGTCTTGAAGCCGACTTGGTCCATAACCTTAGCCACCAAGTTAGACTTGTTCTAACTTGGGCTCTCCTAAGACCTAAAGCATCAATGTATAAACCTTACAGCTAAAAAGTTAAATCATACAACAATACATCCAAGCATGAATATGAGCCCCAATCCTAAACCAAGGTTCTAAGTTACAGGGTTTTGTTTTAAATAGTCTTCTCACGACCATATGCTTAGTACATCATCCATGGGGTGTATGGCAGGATTAGGATGTTTCGGTTAGGGGTGTTCATTAAATGGTCCGGGACCACACCGACCCGAAGACCGGTGCAGACCGGACCGGATCGGACCGGACCGAGGTCTTTCGGTCCGGTCCTCGGTCTTGTCCAGTTCTGTTTTCAGTCTTCGGTTCGGTCCGGGTTTGGACCGACCAGACCGGTCACTGGACCGGACCGGACCGATTTGAATTAAAATTTTTTTCACCCTTTTTCCCCTGGTTAGCCTGTTGCCGTGTTGCGTGTTGCCCTTTCTTCTTTCACATTTCTCACTTCTCCTTCTCGAGTTCTCGGTCTCCATTCTCCAATCTCCACTCTCCACTCCAGTCATCTTCATCTTCTCTGCTCAATCTCTCATCTGTCCTCGCTTAGCTCTCGCTCTGTACTCTCTGCCCTCCCTCTCGAGTGTCTGCTTCGCATCTCTGCGTGACTGCGTGACTTCCTCGAGGCTTGATCTGCTCTCCTCTCCACCAGCCGGCGGCTGGTGGCTTCCGCCTTCCGGTGTGGCATGTAATTTGGTTAAGGTATGCTTGGATTTGTTAATTGTATTATTTTGGGTTGTAATTTGAATTTTATAGGGTTTTTGTGTGATTTCTTTTCTAGGGTTTTCAGAACTGAAATCTGAGATGTTAATTCGCCTTTGTTGCAAATTGCAATGGTTTGATGGCTATCGTGATATCAGATTTGGTACTTGAGTAAACGATGTGTCATTTGAAAGATGAATTGAAGTTCTCACTCTATGTTTGGTTGGTTTAGTGTTCGATTGTTCTGGGTTGTTGATTGTGGCCATTTTCGACCATGAGTTCTTTCATTTTTCTAGGTCTTGACTATTGTGGCTTTTAGTTTGATTTATCGTTTACTTGGTCTGATTATCTTTATTCCATTCTCAATCTCCCCCTCGTTCTGATTCATATGGTTCAGTGTTGGGTGCACTGCTTGCTGCCAGGATTGGACCGATCCAGATTCGGTCCGGTCTGGACCGTATTCTAATCGGTCCGATCCTCGGTCCTCCCCCTAGCATTTTTTCGGTCCTCGGTCTAGCCGGTCCGGTCCGGTTCGGTCCGGTCTTGGACTGATGAACACCCCTAGTTTTGGTTGCTTCCCTAAGTCATGTGGACTAGAAACTGTGTCACTAGTAGGTGAACCCATGCATGCTCAGTAGAGTCTAGTGGGCTTGCTGAGTTAACCAGTTGATCTTTTAAAGGGTAATAATGGGATTGTCACCTAAAGGTGTCATTACCCCGATTAAGGCATCCCCTTTCAATGCAAAATGACTAATGTAAACATAATTAAAACATTTCCTTATATTGAATTGCAAATCTCATGCTCTTAAAGAAAATCTTCCCAGTGGAGTCATCATTAGAAGGATCCACCTCCCCGATGGTGCTTTGACTTCCCCTTCTGCTAGGGTTTTTTATATTTTATTTTAATTTTCAAAAAGGTTGTCTGTTAATTACTTTTTTATTTTTTAGAAAATTAGCAGATTTGCAGGTTTGAATGAGGGAACTAGCCCATATCCTAATTCAAGAACTTGGGCCAAAATTAGGCCTAGTTACCTAATCCTAATCCACGACAGTTACCTATTCTAGGAATAGGACAGCCTGCCTGATCTAAGAACCCAGCTGGGTACCTAGGCCAGAGCAAGGCCCAACCCCTGGTCCAGACAACTTCACTATTTTGAATCAAAACCACTCTGTCAAAAATAACATTTTAAAAAAAGAATGAAGAATAAAAATGAATGAAAAGGCAAAAACAATTATGTAATTAGTAGAGTCGTCAGTGAGTTTTAAGAAAATTTACAAGCCATGTCACTTTTCGAAATAAATCATATCGATAGGGACAACAAAAGAGACAATTGATTTTGCTTCAAAAAGGGTTTTTTTTTTCCGAAAGGCTCCTAAGCAATTCCTGGTATGGGAACCACCTTGACTCCTTAGTCTCAAACCAAGGATCTAGATTCGAGAGCAATGTTACAATGATGTAATGAAATGCATCACAGCACTGCCTGTCATCACTGACTGCCTCTACTATTCAATATCAAAAATCCAAACTTTTAATTATGTTATCACACAATCACGCAAAACATTAGTATACATCACCTTAAATCATGCAAGGATACAATCTTTAGTCCAACTAAGGTAAAGCAAGGTAAATAAATTACAATGGGCGACACCAAATAAGATTACATCTTTAGTGATTATGAAATCAAAATAAAAAGAGATTAGATACAATGGTAAGGAAAAGATAAAATTTTTCCCTCAGGATAACCTGCTGCTTACCTAGGAAACCTAATAAAGTGATTGGTCCTTAACGTTGAAAGAAAAACTTGGGAGTCGATAATAGAAATTTATTTAAAAAAAAAAAACTCCTCACAATCCCTCAACTCTCACAATGATGATCTCTAATTTCTCCTAATTTTCTAATGTGTACTGATCTCTCAATTCGACTCGATGCCATAACCCTGGGGCTAGCCTCCTTTATGGTGGACAATTATACCCACTTAATCTAGGAAAAGGACACCGACTCCTAGACATATTAGACTTAATCTTAATAGGTTTATCAAATTCACTAGAGTCTTTTTAAACCGAGTGTCTCAGGCTAATTAGCCATTGTTTAGGCATAATTAACTGACCAAATATGACTTGCACTCGTGTTAGGGGACAAGGTGGGAACTAGAGTTATCCATGTTAGGATAAATGTAACTATGGTCAGAACAAAGAAAAGGATGATGTACTACTAAGCAGTTTAGGTATAATTCAACCAATTCCTATAATCAATTGTTCTATTCATTCTTTCAGAGATTAGATGGCCACAGATTAATTTTTTCTAGGTAAATAACCACCCTAACGGATGAATGCTTTCTCCATGAATAGAATCCAAAAGGTTATAACCAATTTTAGTAGCATTATTCCATAAAACTCATGTGCTCCCACAATGATTTGATCCTAACAAGGTTTAGAAGTTATTTGATAAGTGTTAACTTTATTCGTCATTGTCTAATAGAATAAGAACAACTGGACAAACTTTGTGAATAGAACCTTAATTTCCTCTCGAATTTAATCTTTTTTAGCACCTTCTATATTCTAACAAATTACTTTCATGTATAGTAATGAATTACACCGATATAAAAAGATTACACCTTGTGGAGCCTTCGTCTTTCTTATCCCTATTCTGATTGTTGCCATTTCACGTGTTTGTGTCTTTTGTGGGTGTTTCTCTAGCTAGCTCTTCCTCTACGAGCATGTTGACACCCCTTAATGTTGTGTAGTTCTTAAATGGCATAAACTTTAGATGCTGTTATATGTGGGTTGAAGGTTTCTGATAACAACCTCACTTGATTAGCGTATGAGGGTCGGTCCACCATATGGGAGGCCTTTGCCCTCTATCGCTTAAAAAAGTCAGAAAGGCCTTCCTTTTCCTCCTGCTAGATCATTTCCAAGTCCCCAAGTGTACTTGTAGATCAACATTGCGTGGATACCGACATTGAAATTCCCTATAACGATCATCATTGTTTGTAGCCTATCATAGGTCCATAGTATTATACCACCTCATAAAATCCTTATCAAGGCCCAAGGAATTATGATGTAGAAGATGTCATTGTCAATTCCATTAAAGTCATAGCACTAATAAAATTCGTTGCCTGATGGTGCAGGTTTTCCAGCTGTATGGAACTTAATGTCTGGCATAGTGAACTTTGGAGCTAACTTCCCTATTGGGATTGCAATGAATCCCATATAATCATTAAAGTAATTATTTAACATGGAGGATTCCGTAAGCAGCTGTTCTATCTGATCTACTTGTGGATTGGTTTGAAGAGTGCTCTTTTCCCTTTCCTTTTTCTTCTTCTTATCATCTTGCCCTCCTCTGATGCGAGGCCTCACACCCTTCTCCATTTGGGCATTCTTAATAAAGGTTTGGAGTGTAGTAGCGATCAGTTCCATCTTCTTCTAACTCTTATCCCCCAATCTAGTTTGCATTTCATAAGTTGAGTGATCTCATTGTCACCAACCATTGGAATTAGTGACAGATTAGATATTGACTTGGATCCTGACTTTGACTTGGCTAGTGGAGTTTCCTCTGATTGCTCTCGAGATAAAAGTCTCCTAGTTAATGGACTCTACCCGTATATGGTCGTAGTCTCCCCTCCCTGGGCAATAAGGTGGTGACTTAGAGGAATGAATGAAAGGCCAATAGATATTTGGTGTGGGCTAAAGAAAATGGTTACTGACTTGTAGTCTGGCGCAGAGATAAGGGCATGAAAGTTTAGGCTATACTAGAAAGGATAAGGTTAAGAAGTTGAATTTAGGCTGAGATCGGGTCTTACCTTGGATTGGGCCCTAAGTTGGCCTTATAAAGCTAACTTATAGGCCTAGATAGTGCCTAACCATAGCTATGGTTTGGCTTAACTAGAATGGGCTAATTCAAGCATGGGGATGGATCAAAGAGGACTCATATAGGGATCTGAGATCTAAAGAATCCATGTATGAACCATGGACTTATGCATGGGTCAAATATGTAAGTCTTAGTATGATACATGATTGGTTGCAACTTAGAAGATCAAGGCTCTAAAGGTCTAATACGCACCATTATAGGCTTTAAACCTAATTCAACTTATGAACTATGCATGATGAGGACAAATGATGCATGACTCTTTGGACCCAAGTATCCTATAACCAATGTGGTAAGACCCCTAAATGGACCATATTGACCCCTGAACTGAGACATATGCTGAGGGCCCAGGGTGCTGACTATATATCATGAATGTTGAATCAAAACATATTTTAAGGCTGGCTAACTAGAGCAAACCTGCCTACTGGCCGAGTTCTTTATTCAGCACCCAGATTGATATCCTGACTTCTACACTTTGCCCCAGGTCTAGACTAAATCTATGTAGGCAAGTCCTACGGCGGTCGAACGGGTTCCTTATTGGGCCCTGTAAAGATCCACCTCTCCGAGGGTACGATCCCCCATGAATGGTCGGACTCGTTTGCTAGGAACTTTATTTTTTATAAGCATATTTGAAGTTTATATTTATTTTACAAGATAGTAGGCAGAATTGGCTGTAGGGTTTCGGGAAACTGGGCCTAGGCTCTAGCTTAGGAACCGGTTCGGGTTCCTCGGCAACAACCAACACCAGTTTCCTGGCTTGGACTCCTGTCAGTAGCCTCAACTTAGGTCAAAATTTGGGCTCAAGTAATATCCAAAAACCTAGCCTGTTTCCCAGGCCAGCTCCGAACCTAAATTCTATCCAGGTAGGTCCTACTGTTAGGATCCAAACATATCCACCTAGTTCTAGAAGCATAGAAGAAAGGGAATAGGTGAAATAATTAAAAAAGTATTATACTTTTAACTAATAGGGTCGCTAGTGAGTTTAGGAAAAACTTACAAACCAAATTTGCTTTTCAAAGCAAACCATAAAATGATAGGGACAATTGAAAAGGACAATAAAGGGACAATTGATTTGGCTTCAAAAAGATTTTCAAAAGGCCCCAAGTAATCCCTAATACAGGGACCATCTTGACTCCATGGATTGAAATCAAGGATCTAGATTCGAAGTGATGATATGATAACATGAAGGAGTACATCATGCCACCACCCATCATCAAAACAGGAAATCAAAATTTAATCATACCATCACACTATCATACAACATGTTCGAATCACTCATTAATATAAAATCAAAGCATAATGTTCACCAAGAGAGAGTAAAATGGCAAACAATTCAAATTATTATAGGGGGCGGGATGAACTTAACAAATGGTTACATCGTTGGTAATTTAGAATCAACAGTCATGAAAGAGAAGTAGAGAAGAGGAGCCTTGGAGCAACAACAAGGTTTTCTCTGTGTGGCCAAAAGGTCATGGGTTTAAGTCTTGGAATTAGCCACTAACAAAGTCAGTTTACGCTGCCTACAATTCACCCCTTGGGGTAAGGCCCTTCCTCAGACCCTGCATGAATGCAGATGCTTGTGCACTAGGCTGCCCACAAGCACTAGGCTGCCCAATTATGAAAGAGAAATAGAGTAAAAGAGTAGGGGAAGATAAAGTTTTTGCCTTCATAATAATGCACTTGATTTACCTGGTAACCCAGTAGAGCGATGCATTTTTAAGAGGTGACCCGATTCTCTCTCTCCTAATGCTTCCAATGTATAAAATATTTCTCTACTAAATTTTGATTCTCTTCTCTCTAATTTTTTGATATGCTTTGCTGCCAATTTTATTTGATTCCCCTAGCTGAAGGAAATTTTTTTAATTCCTCTAGTTGATGAAAATTTTTCGGTACTAATTGATTAATAGCCCAAAACCCTAGAGATAGCCCAATTTATGGTGGTTATGGGGATAGTCTAAATCAGTTTGGAGAAAGGAGACCTAACCCTAGTTTCATTAAGGTTAATTTAAACAGCTACACTAATTTCGCTAGGATTCTGACTAATTAATCTCGGTAAATTAATCAACCTAGAATTCTAGTTAATTGATCCCGTTTAAGAAGCAAAGGACTCAGATAGAGGGAAAAAATTACAAAGCCCAGCCGAGGTCTAAGCCATAGGACCCAGGTCGACTCTTGGTATGGTGAAATCGTATCAAGCAGGAATCCAACCGAGTTCCTAGGCTGGTCCATAGGTAGTCTGATTTGTTTTGGCCATAACTTTCACATCCGACCTCAATTTTGAATGATTCTTGTTGATTACCTGAAAGCCTATTGAGTCTGGTTTCAAATAAACTAATTTTATAATTTTTGGATAAGGGTAGACCAAGATATAAGCAAAATAGTGAATAAGTATCATTTTAAGCACAAGCCCAAATATTCAACTTATATCTTTTATGCTGCTTATCAAACTTTGGTGCATAATATGTCATTAAAAAACTTATTCAATAAAGAATACCAACACCTAAACTCAATAATTTTTGTACTTTCTAGAGTAGATTTCAACTGGATGTCGAACACCGTCAATTTAGGCCTATTTAAGGTTTTTGGGTTCCACTAGCCTTTGGACTCGAATTCAAAGATTACTCTACCGAGCCCACAAGTACACGAGTTAGGGTATAATTTTCATCATTGGAAAATTAAAATAAGATGTCATTTTTAGATATCTACAGTTGGTCCCCACTTTAACCGAGCTGGAGTATGGCAAAGGTCAAAGTAAGGTCTGTACTTGTAGTTGCCTGTTTGGTTGGGATGATGTAGAATCCAGGCTTAGCAGTTAAGGGTCCTGAGACTTGGCGCCTGTCAACTTTTGCTGTGACAGTGGTCGATGATGTAGAATCCAAGCCTGACCGCTGTGGGTCCTTAGACTTGGCGCTCGCCAATTTTGGCCGTGATGGTTGGCCGATGTTAGAAATCCAATCTTAGCCATTGATGGTTCTGAGACTTGGCGCCTACCGACTTTCACCATGATGGTGGCTAATGATGTAGAACCTAAATCTGGCGCTGAGGGTCCTGAGACTTGGTGCCTGCTAACTTTCACTGTAACAGTGGCTGATGTTAGAAATCCAAGCCTGGTCGCTGCAGGTGCTGAGACTTGGCATATGCCAACTTTTGCTGTCACAGTAGTCGATGATGTAGAATCCAATCATAGCCGCTGAGGGTTCTAAGAGTTCGCGGCTGCCAACTTTCTCTGTGACAGTGGTCGATGCTAAAAATCCAAGCGTAGATGCTGAGGGTCCTGAAACTTGTCGCCTGCCGACTTTCGTCGTAACAGTGGCCAATGATTTCTTATTGTGCTGAAAGCCAGCAATATTAAAATGTCTAATTGTGCCAGTAGCCAGCGGTTGTCTCATTATGCCAGGAGCCAGCAGTCTTAAAATGTCCCATTGTACTGCGAGCCAGCGGTTGTCCCATTATAGCGGGAGCCAGTGGTATTGAAATGTCTCATTATGCCAGGAGCCAGTAGTTGTCCCATTGTGCCGAGAGTCAGCAATCTTGAAATGTCCCATTATGCCGGGAGCTAGCGGTTGCCCCATTCTGTCGGGAGCCAGCCTATTATTGGAATGTCCCTGTTGAAGGTGAAGCTTTAATAGTTTAGATCAAGCAAAATTAATATTCACTAAATTTGAAATAGCTTCATTCTTAAAAAAATGGATACCATGACTAGATACGAGCTACGGAAAATAGAAAAATATGTGCAGGCATTGACTTCTGGCCCGATCAATATCAGCCCAAATCAAATATATATATATATATATATATATATATATATATATATAATATAATATGTCACATATATATATATATATATTAAAAGTTGGATAAAACAATATATGAATGACATGTGGCATCTAACATGACACAAAGTAATGACTTGGCAAATTGCAATTGGTGGATGTTAGTTCTGACGTGTTAATCAACATTAATATATTCATTAGAATTTATTATATATTATTAATTTAATTGTTTATTGCATGGTTTTCACTCCTAACTTATTTTATTTTTTGAGTAAGTCCTCTTATGGTTTACTTGGTATGCAATACTTGATTTTTTTTGTATTTCAAATTGATTTATTTTATTTTTCAATATTAAAAGAATAAAATTAGGTATGTATGTATATCATATATATATATATATATTAAAAGTTGGCTACAAACAATATATGAATGACATGTGGCATCTAACATGGCACAAAGTAATGACTTGACAAATTGTAATTGGTGGATGTTAGTTCAGACATGTTAATCAACATTAATAGTATTCATTAGAATTTATTATATGTTATTAATTTACTTGTTTATTGCATGATTTTACACTCCTAACTTATTTTATTTTTTGAGTAAGTCCTCTTATGGTTTACTTGGTATGCAATACTTGATTTTTTTTGTATTTCAAATTGATTTATTTTATTTTTCAATATTAAAAGAATAAAATTAGATAAGATAATCATATTTTACCTTAATTTTAATTGTTACTACTTATTATTTTTTTTTAAGGTTAGATCTTGAGGTCATTGTAAATGAGTATGAGCTTATTATCATATAATAATTTAATCACATAGGACAATTTATGAATGATATATAGGACAACGTCCACATGTATAAAAGTTGTTTGCTACATGAATATTCTTCTAGGGTTGAAAAGTGACTTTTTATATATTTTATGTAGAGTAATCTATAAGATTGTCGTATAATTTTTATGAAATTAAGTTAAATTAAAATATAGTTCATTGAACTCCTAAAAAATATCAAACACAAATTAACTAGACATGTGATGGATCATGAAAAAAAGATGATAAATGGTAAATCATTATCATATGAAAACAAAAGCAATTTAGAGTGTTTTTAAATGAAAATAGAAAGGAAACAATAATTATGTTATTATAAAATTATTGATCTACTTTAAAAATAATATATTTTTACTTATTATTTATACTAATAATCTCAAAACAAAAATTAACTAACGTTCTTGCATCGAAAAGGTATAACACTAGTATAAAATAAGGGGGTAAAGTGATTATGGTAGCAAAGTTGACGTGGGTTTGTGGTTTTAGAAACAAAAAAACCAAAAGCAACATGCATGTCGGGGCACTTGCTTTTAATTGGCATTAATATAGAGGTGTTCTGTGGATGATAACAAACCATCCAAAAAAAAAGGGAGTTAAAGAGGTAGTGGGCTGGCCACATCTCGCTATCACTTCGCCTTCAACTGCTAAACCTTTTTTGAATATAAAAAGGGAAGAGGAACTAAGCGGAAAAGGGATGAAGGTGAAAGAACACAGAAAAAAAACAGAAGGCACGAACTGAAGAAGGAAAACACAAAAAAAAAAAACTGTTGAAAGGAAGGCAGAGCAGTATCACAAGGAAATTAGGCTTTGTGAAAATTTGAAGAAGCAGAGAAGGTGAATCAGGGATCAAATCCAATCTCCTCCACAAGCTCAAACAAAATTTCAAGGTAATACAACAACGGAATATACAAAAATTCATGTCAACCCAAAATTTTCAATACTCCTTTCCAAGTTTTCCACAACAAGTGGAGTGTCAAAAGGTTGAAGAAGTTGTTGCATAATAGCTAAATGAAGCCCAAATGTCAAACTTGATTCTACTAGAACTTTTTTCTTCTTTGATCAAAAAATTATTTAATTGTACTAGATCTTGGTTCTTGCTAGAACCACAAAATTTATGGATCCTACTGGATCTCGGTTCCTGCTGGAACCATGAAATCTACGGATCCTGCTGGATCCTAGGTTCTCCTGGATCAATAAACTCATGAAGTTTTTTAATCAAGTTTAGAGGTGCTGGAAAATTGTATATATAAAAGGGGGGTGATCAGACTTTTTTTCTTCAAATTGCAGACTGGTTTTGGGTTGATATACACAGTTGTATACAGAGACCTTGATATAAAACGAGAAAATTTGTTGTACCTATAAAGAAGAATCATTCTCTGTGTATATACATATAAAAAAAAAAAAAAAGAGTCTTAAAGGTAAATAAAATAAATCACAGAGATGAAGTCCCCTTTATAAGTGTGGAGTTTTTTTTAAGCATTGGATGAATCCCGTTCGATGTGAAACTATTTTGAATTAAGTCTTCCATATTGGCTCTAGCTAAAAATCCGAAAAAAAAGGGATATATCAGCAAATATTGTGAGGCCAAGAATCAAGGACATAACTGTGAATACTCTTAGAGGGGTGGTAATGCTAATGAGGGAATTTGTATAAACCTGATATTCCCCTTAACAACTTAAGCCCATAAATAATATATATTACAATATGCCGAAACCGTAAAACGTACAAATTGGCATACAAATTCTTTTTGAGCTTTTAGCAAACAAGCTATATAATCAAAGCCCTGTTGGGAGTCATTACTGTTTATGTTGGTGATGTTAGACATATAAGCTCATTTAACCATTAAGCAAATTATGGATGTGTAAATATGTCAACAAAATTTGTTAGTTAGTACGAGCAAATAAACTCATTGGTGTTGCAAAAAGAGCCCTTTAAACATTCTGGTTGAGTGCTACGGATATTGTAATACTAAGGTTTCTGGTTGGTGTTGCCGATTCCGTCATTGCAAGTTTAGTCTCTAGTGTACCCCAACATTCTGGTTTGCTAGCAAACCAAATGCTCCTGTCAACCTTTTGTTCTTTGGGATAAAAAAGGTGGTGAAGCCCAAAGAAATAAAAATAGGGTAACAAGGCCTCTGATCATTAATTATAAGTTCAGTAGTTCTATTAATGTGACTACATCAAATTAAACCCAAAAGAGCTGGATTCATAAGTTATCACTGGTATAAGTAAACATTTCACTTCTACTTAAAAGTTAGAACTACGGTAACTTGATTCCACTAAGAATACGTAGGAAGCTCGATATAAAATTTTTTAAGTTCAGTTTAAACCGGAATCTTTAAATGGGCTAAATCCGATACCCCCTCCTTCATAAAAGATCAAATTACAACTTTGTAACCCTTGGTTACACTATGTAACCAAAACAAATAAAAACCCCAACTTCTCAAAAAGACGAATCTTTCTCAAATAATAAGTACAACAAAATGGGCTAGACCAGAGCCAAATATACAACCAAGCTCACCAAATTTCCCCCTAAGATGCAAGCCTTAAAAAATAATTTTTGGGCCAAGAACTACGTTGATTTGATCTCACCAAGAGTCCGTAAGAAGCCCTCAAATAAATGTTCGGTGCGATTGGAAGTCAAAATATATATATATATATATATATATATATATATATTATATATATATATATATATATATATATATATAATATATATATATATATATATATATATATAATATATATATAGGGACTGATTCCAGGAAGGGCTAAATCGACAAATTAAAAAAATGGTCTTGAACTGGCTAAAAAAATGCATAACTTTGCTACCACAGCCAAATAAAATTAAGCGATAAAATTAAACCATAGTCCATATAAATAAAATCCAAAACTAAAATCAAATTAAATCATGGTTATTAATACAACCAAAGTAAAATACAAATTAAACCAAATTAAATTTTAAAGAACTATGGTTAGTTTGATCCTCTATAAAAGAGGTACGTAGGCAGCTCACGAGGAAAAGTGAGTGCAACCCAAAGTCCAAATCAAATAAAATTACCCGTTCCTTAACCTGCACATGAAGAATATGTACGTATAGTACCCTTCCTAGAAGGTGCCTATACAGCCACTATCTGATGCAATTGAGTTTTGGATACGGGAGATTCGCATTAAAAATATGATAATAGTCGATCCAAATTACATAAAGATTTATTAACACAAAACAAAACAAAGAAAGAAAAAGTAAAACAGAACGAGTCAGAATCAAAGGGTGGTCTCCTGAAAGGGGGACGTAATTAAAGAGGATGTACATTTTTGTACGTCGAAAAGTTGTGTTGTGTATATTATTTTTGCTCAACAGTCCCGTTATGCCCAAAGCCACAGTTGTCCCATTGTGACAGGAGTCAGCTTATTGTTGGAATGTCTCATTGTAACACGAGCCAGCAGTCTTAAAATGTTCCATTGTGCCAGGAGCCAGCAGTGTTTCCCGTTTGTGCTGGGAGCCAACGGTTGTCCTATTATACTGGGAGCCAACAAACCCGAAGTGTCCCATTGTACCGGAAGCCAGTGGTGAACTTTAGTGGTATGGATGCCTGAAGATCCGTGGCCAAATCCTTGAGAACTTGATGGCGTTTGAGCCTAAAGACCTGTAGTGAGATCCATATGAACTTGTTGGCATGTGAGCTTGAAGACCTGTAGCCAGGTATTTGCGAACTTGTCTGAGCTTGAATATTGATGCTTAAGGACCTTGTGGCATGAGACATTGAGATGTCGCATCTTTAAGTTTGGGAGACTATTGAATGCTAAGTGATCTGGATATTGAGGCATCCTTCTATGTTAAGATAAAGAGGATAATGTGTCCTCTGTGGCTAGGCCCTCTTATGCTTTGTTACCTAGTAACCTGAAGTTCGGTTGATGTCATTTCTATAAAGATGCTTGCATAAGGCTTTCTTTGAGGATGGAGCCCCCAATTTGACTGAGCCTGATTGAGGCGAGGTTCATAATATAGATGTCTTCTACGGCAGTTGTTGGCACCGTCTTGAGAACCTTTGATGTAGATTCAAGGCTAATGAGGGTTTCTTCCATTTAGGTTCCTAAGTGATCTAGGTAGAGAGAGATCTAGTAAATAGGTTAAAGACCCATGTATTGACGCATATGCAATTGCTAGCCTAGGTTAGGCTATGCATGTATGCTGACTATGCAAACTTATTTGTGTTGACTTTGCACACATGTAATGACTTAGTCTTGTATGCAAGTGGGTAAAAGATCTCATGTAAGTTTAGGGTTCCTTGGATAAGGCCCGATCAAGGCATAGATGATTGATGGGCTAGGCCCAGTGTTGCTCTATGATTTAAGATAAAGGGAAAAAAGTTAAGTGATTGCTAGTTAGGCCAGGTCATGGGGTTATGAATTACCCAGGATAAGAAATCTTTCTTTTAATGAAGGAGTGTTTTAATTTTGCATTAAAGTGTTCATGTTCGAAAGAAACCCCTAATTTTTTGCTTATTGTAATAGAAGCCCTAGGTATGTAAGGATAGTGATAGCTGAAGATGCTTCTGCTAGTTTTAGTCAGAGTAACCCTCAGTCCAATAGAGTAAATGTGATCCTTTCCATGTTACAAATATGCCTTTGCTGGTGTTGCCTAGAGTAGCCACTAGTTTAGGATAAAGAATATATTTATCATCTTATCGCGAAATGTTTACCATGAAGGGAGCCCTAACTATCCAGGAAAATATAAGAGAGCCCCCGTCTTGCATAATAGGTGAGTGCCCATTTAAGAAAGCTAAGAATACGAAGTGAGTATCTATTGTTGAATTTGTAGTTATTGTTAAGACCAAGAGTCCTAATTTTGGAATAGAGGTGAGGTTAGAGGCTACAATGGTTGAGAAGAAGTGGTAAAGTGGGTGAATGGTTTGTCCACGTCTGATTCATTAAGTGTAGGTAATGGAGTGCATCTTTGTCCTCTAAAAACCAAAGTTTTATTTTCACGCTCCTTTTGCCTAGTCTGTCTTTTCAAGTTTTTGGGCCAACCGCTCTTTATTCCCTCTCTTCTTTTATTTTTTTTGGAGACTAAATGATTGAATTCAGATTTTTTTCATGGACAAATCTTTGTGACTGGGCATCAAATGAGTTACCTACATATCCAATGTGGAATCATGCCAGTCGTATTTTGAGAGTGAGAAATTACGAGTTAAAGGAGGAATGCCTCCAGGAGGACTTTTTAAGGTAGACTTTCGGGTTATGGTGCCAAAGGAAGGTAATCGGCTTGAAGGCTCAAACAACCCTTATGAAATCTTCAAGTGTGCATAGGTGATGAAGTTAGTTTAAATCAACAATTTCTTTCCTTTCTTATCATTCTTGTTTTCAAACTCTTCTTTTTTTTCCTTTTTTTTCTCCCTTCTTTTTTTTGGAGGGGGGAGGATCGTTTGATCAAAATTTTTCTTCTTTTTTTCCTCTTTTTTTTTTTAATTGCTGAATTTCATATTGATAAGGCTCATGGCACACTTCCACTCTCTGGTTAGGTCAGATGTAGTTATGAAAGAAACAGGCTTATCTGAAAGCTCACAAGGGCTCCAAGTGAGAATTATCAGGTGTAACAAAAGTATTAATATATATTGTGAAAGGAGGTCTCCTATCTAGCCATGTCCTTGAAGCTGCATGACTTATTAGAAAGAAATTTCTAATTTTTCCCCCCTTTTCAGATGATGGATTGAAATCCTTAGTCTCTTTTTTATTTCCCTCCCTCTCCTTTTACCTAGCTCGCCTTATCAGGCTTTCAAGCTAGCCCCTCTTTTTTTTCTTCTTTCCATTTTTAACCCTGGATTCGTCATATGATAGAAGTATTCTAGAAAGGGAGTGTATGGAAGAAGATACATTATTAACGATCAAGGTTACATCAAACTTAGACTTCAGATTTAAAAAGAAAAAGAAATTTCAATATTGGAGACCTGACAACAAACTAACTATCGGCCTATTCCCCTTAATTGGGCTGGTTTGAGGTCCTTTTTTGTAGAGACTCTTCTTCCACAAACATGCAGACATCCCTCAACATCATGAAGTTTTTGGACAGTATGAACCTTAGGTGTAGGCTGTAAATTCCTGATAAACAACCTTACTTGATTAGCCTGTGAGAATCAGTTCGTCGTATGAGTGGCACTTACCCTCCATCAAGCAAGAAAGCTAGAAAAGCTTTCCTTTTCCTCCTGTTAGTTGATTCTAGGTCTCCGAGTGTACTTGGTAGGTCAGCATTATATGAATACTAACATCGGAATTCTTTATGAAGTCATCCTTGTTTTTGACCTTTCGTGGATCCACAATATTATACCACCTCATCACATCCTAGTCGAACGTCTAAGAAAATATTATGCAGAAGATATCCTTATTAATTCCTTTTAGAGTCATTGCACTAAGAAAATTCCTCATATGATGGTAAGGATTTTCAATTCCATGGAATTTGATGTCTGGCATAGTGAATTTTGGGGGTAATTTCCTTTTTGAAATTGAAGTGAATCCCGCATAGTCATTAAAGCAATTGCTGAACATGGAAGATTCTTTAAGCAGTTGTTCTATTCGATCTGCTCGTGGGTCAGTTTGAGGTGTGTTTTTCCCCCTTTTATTTCTTCCTCTTATCATCTTCCCTTACTCCATTGTGAGGTTTCTCACCTTTTTCCTTTAAAGTGTTCTTCATAAGAGCTTGGGGTGTAGTGGTCATCAATATCATCTTCTTCTCACTCTCATCTAGTCTAGTTTGCATTTTTCCCATCATCTTCATGACTTGAGCCTATTCGTTACCTCCTGCCATCGGGATTGGTGAAGTATTGGACTTTGACTTGGGATTTTAACTTTAACTGCACTGGTGCAGTTCCCTTGGACTCTTCTTGAGATAAAAGTCTCTCGATTTGTAGACTTTGCTCATATATCTTCTTAGTTTTTCCTATCTTGGACAATAAGGTGATGATTTAGAGAGGGGAAATGTTATGACTGATCAACCATGTTGGATATGAGCTGAAGGAAATGGTTAAATGCTTGCAATTTGAAGAGAAAGAGACAAAGGTTTGATAGGCTTGAAGGTTTAGCTGAAATGGGGTTAAGATGTGGGGTTTTAGGCTAAAATCAGACCTTATCTTGGATTATATCCTACGCTGGGCTTAAAAAGCTTACTTATGAGCCTGATTGAACTCAAGTCTTTCTAAGGTGAATCATGAGTCTGTACTAACCTAAGTATGACTATGGTTTGGTTTGCCTAAAATGGGCTAATTTTGGCACATTAGCGGATCTAGGTGAACTATGCATAGATCTTAGACCTAAGGAATGGACATATGATGCCCGTACCATAGACTAATGCATGAATCAAGTATAAGATGCATGGTTGGATGCGATCTAGAATGAACTAGGACACTATAGGCCTAATGAGCTACATTATGGACTTCGGGCCCAGGTGGACCAATGGATCATGTATGATGAGACTAACTTATGCTTAATTTTTGAACTGAAACCTAACATTTAGAGCTTAGAATATAGACTTCATGCCATGAATGCATACCTATGAGAGAACTAAGGATCCAGACTGGACTGCACCAACCTACCTGGATCCTGGCCGGGTTCGAGCAAGCTTGAGGACTAATAACCCGACTTCCTGATTCTTCCCTTTTTTAAGCCTGCTGTGTGCATGTGGACTTAAGAATTCCGGTCGGGATCTAATGCACTCAAAATGGGCGCAATCTTACCTATTTTCTTCAACAGAGACTGACCTGTTAACGACCTGACCCTTTTTTTTAAACGAACCCAGATGGGTTTCCCGCCCTTTCCTTTTGACTAAAATTGTCATGACCTAAACTGGGATGAGAACCTACTCAGATTTGAGGTCAAGGTCCTTTTAGGACTCAATTGGCGCAAAAGCCGCTTTGATTCCTAATCCAGTTAATATATCGATCTTCCTTAGTCTGAGCTTCTAGACACAATGATGACTTTATGAACCCTAAAGCATCAATACATAGGTCTTTAGGTAGAGGTTAGTTCAAACAGCCAATTAGAGTTCTGAGCATTAATAGAATCACGTATGAATATGAGTTCCAACCTAACTAAGAGTTCTACATTATAAGGGGCAGTATAGTTCAGAACAGTCCTTCTCATAATTGAAATGCTCCATACATCATCTATGGGGTGCATTGCAAGATTGGAACGTTTTGGTTGCTTTACTGCATTGTGTGGACCAGGAAAGTGTGTCATGAGTGGATGAAGTAATTGCCTACCCAATTCAACATCGAGTAGACCCACCGAGTGGCCAATTACTTTCCCTAGAGGCATTGTTAATTCCCAATGAGCAGCACCTTAAAATGCAAGCATGTCTAGTGCAAGTACAATTAAGATAATTTCTCATATTGAAGTTTAAATCTCTCTCTCTTAAAAAAAAGTCCCAAGTGGAGTCGCAACTGTAAGGATCCACTCCCTCGAGGGTGTGATCTTTCACAAATGGTCGGACTCGTTTGCTAGGTACTTTATTTTTTAAAAGCATATTAAAATTTTATATTTCTTTTATAAGATAGTAGGTAGAACTAGGCTGTAGGGTTTTAGGACACTAAGCCTAAGCCTTGGCCTAGGATGCCGACCAATTTCTTGGGCCAGAGCCAGGACCAGTTTTCTGGCCTGGAATCTGGTAGTAGCCTTAGCCTGGTGCAGAATTCAGGTTCTGGTTTGATCCAGGAACTCGGTCAGGTTCCCGAGCTAGCTTTGGACCTAAACTTTGGTTAAGATAGGTCATACTATTAGAATCCAAACCTGTCCACCTAGTTCCAGAAGTATAGAAGAAAGGGAATTAGTTAAATAACAAAAAAAAAGCATTAAAGTTTAACTAATAGAGTCGTCAGTGAGTCATAGGAAAGACTCACAAACCAATTTTACTTTTCAAAATAAACTATAAACTGATAGGGGCAACCGAAAGGGACACCGAAAGGGCAATTAATGTTGCTTCAAAAAGGTTTTCAAAAGGCCCCCAAGTAATCCCTAATGTGGGGACCATCTTGACTCCATGGATTGAAACCGAGGATCTAGATTTGGGAGCGAGGGTATGGTGACACGACAAAGTGTATCACGTCATCGCCCGGCATCATTGACGGCTTCTACTAATAAACACAGGAAATCAAAACTTAATCATACTATGACACAGTCATGTAGCATGTTGAATCATTCATTCATATAAAATCAAAGTACAATATTCACGAAAAGAGAGTAAAAAGACAAACAATTCAAATTATTACGGCAGGCGGGGATACAACTAAGTAAATGTTACATCTTCGGTAATTTAGAATCAAAAATCATGGGAAAAAAAAGAGTAAAATAGTAGAGCTTTTGCCCTCAGGATAACCCACTTAATTTACATGGGAACCCAGTACAACAATGTTATTTTAATAGGTGATCCATTTCTCTCTCTCCCAATACCTCCATTGTGTAAAGTATTTCTCTCCTAAATTCTAATGCTCTCTTCTCTCTAATGTTGTGATGTGTTTTGATGCCAATTTTATTTCATTCCGCTAGCTGATAGAAATTTTTCTATGTCATTTGACTGATGCCCTAAACCCCTAGGGGTAGGCCCCAATTTATAATGGTTGAGGGGATAGTTCGAATTGGTTTAGAGAAAAGAGATCTAATCCTAGTCTCATTAAGGTTAATCTAAACAAATACATTAATTCAGCTAGGATTCTTACTAATCAGTCTTGGTAAACTAATCAACCTAGAATTTCAGTAAATTAATCCCATTTAGGCATAAACAAACTCAGAGAGAGGGAAAACATTACGAAACTCGACCAGGCTCTCAGCCAGAAGACCCGGCTGGACTCTTGGTCTAGTCAAGTTGTATCCAGTAGGAACCCGACCAAGTTCCTGGGCTAGGCTGCAGACAACCTATTTTATTTTGGCCGTAACTTTCATGTTCGACTTTCTTTTTGAGTGATTCTTTTTTTCTGAAAGACCATTGAGTCTAGTTTCTAATGAATCTAATTTTTTAAAATTTAGATAAGTGTAGGATAATATACAAGCAAAATAGTGAACATGTATCATTTATAGCACAAGCCCAAATATTCAACTTATATCTTTTCTGTTACTTATCGGACTTTGGTGTATAATATGTCATTAGAAAACTTATTCAATGAAGAATATCAACAGCTAAGCCCAATAATTTTATACTCCCTACAGTAGATCTTAACTGGATGCTAAACACTGTCAATTTGGCCCTACTTAGGCTTTTTAGGCTCGACTAGCCTTTGGACTCGAATTCAAGGATTAATATGTTGGCCCCCAAGTACACAAGTTGGAGTATAATTTTTTTATTGAGTAATTAAAAATGAGATGCCATTTTTAGGTGTTTGTGGGCTCCAAAACTAGCATCCTAGTTCTTAACCCTTCTTCCTAAGTTTAGACGTGATCTAATGCAATCAGACTCCTTGGAAGTCGGCCACATTCCTTATTGAGGCATCAAATTTGGCCTCCTAGTTCTTAATCTTTTATCCTAAGTCTAGACCAATTAGATGCAAGCATATGCCCTTTAGGACACTGGTCAATTCCTGATAAGCCTAAAGGACTAACTCCTACTCCCATTTCCTAGTTCCAGACTGACAATAATCTTGGCCGAATTTTTATAAAACAATCATAGAATCCTAACCACATGTAGACTCTCTCTCTTTCTTTTTGTTTTTTTTAAGAACACCCAGTCATATTTGTTCAAGTGTGGTTGAGTTTCTCTTTTATTCCCTAAACTAGGGTTAGAGCTTAGTCAGGTCCGATGTCAAGAGCCCTTTAAAACTCAATTATCCTTGAAGCCGACTTGGTCCATAACCCTAGCCACTAAGTTCTACCTTTCCTAACTTGGGCTCTTCTAAGACCTAGAGCATCAATGTATAGACCTCAGGGCTAAAACAAAAAATCATATAATACATCCAAGCTTGCATATGAGTTCCAATCCTAAACTAAGGTTCTAAGTTACAGAGGTTTTGTTTAAAATAGTCTTCTTACAATCTAAACACTTTGTACGCCATCAATGGGATGCATGGCAAGATTATGACATTTCGATTGTTTCCCTAAGTCGTGTGGATTGAAAAGTGTGTCGCTAGTAGGTGGATCCATGCATGATCGGTATAGTCTAGAGAACCCACCGAGTTAACCAGTTGGTCTTTCAAAGGGTAATAATGGGATTGTTACCTAGATATGTTGTTACCTTGATTAGGCCAGCCCTTTTCAATGATAGGACGTCTAATGCAAGCGTAATTTAAAAATTTTTTCATATTAAATTTTAAATCTTGCCCTCTTAAAGAAAATCTCCCCAGTGGAGTCGCCTCTATAAGGATCCACCTCCACAAGGGTGCGATTCCCTTCTATAAGAGTTTTTTATATTCTATTTTATTTTTCAGAAAAATTGACTGTTATTTTTTTTATTTTTTAGAAAACCAGCTGATTTGCAGAATTGGATCAGGGAACTAGCCCATCTCCTGATCCAGGAACCCGACTGAGTTCTTGGGCCAGAATTAGGCTCAATTGTCTGATCATAATCCACAGCAGTAACTGCTACCTGTTCCAGGAACAAGACATTCTACTGGATCTAGGAACCCGATCGGGTTCCTAGGTTAGAGCAAGGCCCAATCCCTGGTCTAGACAGCTTCAATATTTTGTATCAGAACGATTCTGTCGAAAATAAAATTAAAAAAAATGAAGAATAAAAATGCATGAAAAGGCAAAACCAATATGTAATTAATAGACTCATCTATGAGTTTTAAGAAAACATACAAGCCATGTCACGTTTCGAAATAAATCATATCGACAGGGGCAATAGAAAGAACAATTGATTTTGCTTTTAAAAGGTTTTTTTTTTTTCCCTAAAGGCCCCTAAGTAGTCCCTAGTATGGGGGTCATCTTGACTCCATAGCCTTAAACCAAGGATCTAGATTCGGAGGCGATGGTATAGTGATGTAATGGAATGTATCAGATCATCGCTCGTCATCATTGATGGTCTCTACAATTCAATATGAGAAATCCTAACTTGTGATTAAGACATCACATAATCGTATGAAACATTAGTATATATCGCCTTAAATCATGCAAGATTATAATCTTTAGTCCAACTAAGGCAAAGCAAGGTAAATAAATTACAACAGGTGATGCAAATAAGAATTATATAGTGATTATGAAATCAGAATTAAAAGGGATTAGATAGAAGGGTAAGGAAAAGATAAAATTTTGTCCTTAGAATAACCTACCTAATTACCTAGGAAACCTAATGAAGTGATTGCGCCTTAATGCTGAATGAGAAACTCGGGATTTAACCATACAAATTTATAAAAAAACTCCTCATAATCCCTCAACTCTCACAATGATGATCTCTAAATGCGCCTAATTTTCTAATGTGTACTGATCTTTCAATTCGACTTAATGCCCCTAATCCCAAGGGGCAACCCCCTTTTTATAGTGGACACTATACCGATTTAGCCTAGGAAAAGGACACCGACTCTTAGTCGTATTAGACTGAATCTTAATAGGTTTATCAATTTCACTAGGAGTCTAAACTAAGCATGTCAGACTAATTAGACGTAGGTGAGGACTAATGAATTAACCAAATCTGACCTGGACTAGTGATGGGGGAAAAGACAGGAATCTGGTCGGGTTCCCTGTAGGTGAACTGGCTAGCTTGCAGGCTCATTGGGCCTTGCTAACTACCGCAGTTTCCTTTTAGTAAACCTTAGCTTCCTAGATTATTCTTTTTGTTTTACAAATCACTTCATTGGGCCCCCAAATGCATAATTGGGATAATTTTCTCATCATTGTGCAATTTAAAAAATACAACTGGCATTTTTAGGCTTTTACAACACCATGTCGTATAGGTGACAAGCCCTTCTACTCCCCGAAAATGCTCAAGTAATTCATCTCTTAACTTCTTATGCGGTTGCTATTTTTCCAAAAGAAATCTCAATTAATTCTATTAAGATTATTAGATCTAGATTTAGGCAACTTCCAACATTGCATTACATGACTAGGGAATGACTCTATATTAGAATTAGTAAGAACTATTCCACCTACTCTAGAGATAGAACTAACTTTCCAATCTTGTAACTTATTATCTAGTTTACAAACTAGATTAGAAAACAAACCAGATGAACCCTTCCCCTGGAAAGTAAGGCCACCAAGGCACTTACCCAAATAATCTCGACAAGACATATTCAGTGGCGGAGCTATGTGGGTGCAAGGGGTGTCAATTGACACCCCATCTTTTTTGGGGAAAAATTTAAAATGTTGGAATTCTTGGAAACCAGAACACACACACACACACACACACACACACACACACATATGTATATATTATTTAGCTTGTGTACAGTAGGAAGTGTCTGTTGCCCAATTGGTGTGAGGCTCGCTTATTTGGGGGAAAGATCTTTTGTTCAAATCCCAGTAACAATAGTTTTGTGGTTGTTGTTATTAAGATATATAATGTCAGCTACATATTTTCTAGTTTGGTTAAATGATAACATGTATGTAGTGCTTGCTTGGCACGAGGTGCTTGAATTTTGCTCAACTTGGATTGGTCGTATGTTCGAGTCTTAGTAACGGCAATTGTGTGACTTTTTAAAAATTATGACTTTTTAAAAATTAAGATACATAATGTTTTTACTATTGCGTTAACATTAACTTAGGAAGAGAATTGGTGCGGGTATAGCGATTTCCACCAAATGGCAATTACGCAATTATCTTAATTTCCCCCATCTGAGCCATACATGTAGCACTATTTAATCTCCACCATTAGGTTTTTTTTTTTTTTTTAATAGCAGTGAAAATAAATGTGAATTATTAAAATTTAGATATACAGTTGATCCAAAAACTTAGATATATAGTTAGAAAATAATTTTTTAAGACCAAGTTTGGATTGTCTTGTTCCCTAAATTCAATATTTTTAATGATTAAAATTTAATAGAAATAAACATTAATGGATAATTACTAGACCTTCCCCTTTCCAGACCATGTTTGCTGGCTGGAGATCGCCAGAGCTACACCAGCGATAGCTGTTTCCGGTTAGAACGCAACGGTGGAAGACCCCGACAGCGTGGTGATAGACGGTAACCGCGATGGTGATAGATCGGATGACAGCGACAAGATTTTTAGATCGGAGCCCTCCCAACTCCAAAGCATAACACCAAGTTGCCGTCAACATAGATTTTCTCATATGAGGCAGCAGAGCAATGATTGGTCGACAGAAGACCGGCCGGCATCATCATTGGAGGGTTAGCTGGCGTCGTCGTCGAGCGGAAGAGTAATGTCGAAACAGAATCTCAAAACTATGGCTGCTCCGATCGTTCGAATTTCCACAAACCAATTGGCGACGGGCGGCGGTAAGAGGGAATGGCGGAATACTTTGTTGCCGTAAAACATGGATACGAAGGCAAGTCATGGGGCGCTGGGCAATGGGTCACCGGAAAACCATGGCAGTGACTATGAATTTCAAATGTTGAGCCATGGGATGGTCACCAGAAAACATGGATACGAAGGCAAGTCGAGGGGAGTGTAGGTTGGGCAACTGAAGGTCAGTTGTAGAATCTGGCGGGTTTGTCTTTCATTTTCATCCACCAATTTAATCTTGCGCCCTTTTTTTCGAATTATTCTTTAGTACAGGCAGGGTTTGGCAGCTATGCGTGATCTTCGAAAAGGAGAAATGAGTCTGCGGGTGCCCAAATCAATTTTAATGACCACGGATGGTGTGATGGGCAAGGATCAAACAATTGCTTACGCTCTTAAACAATACGGAGAACTACGTTAGGCCGGCGAGCATAGATAGTCAAATATGCAGGCATTAGCGGTGTTTGATGGGGGGAGGATGATGGGGAGCATTGTTGTTGTTGTCTTAATTTGGATAATTTGTTTATTTTAAGTTTTTCTTGCTGAGATGAATGCAAAATTGTGAGATCCAAACATGACATAGATAAATCATTTTTGTACATATTTATAGAAAAATTTTTCTTTGATCAATATTTATAGAAATTTTATTGCTTTTAGAACGCAATTTTTAAAAAAACTAACAAAAATTAACGGATCAAATTAAATCATGCCAGATGGATAGTGCACAGTGTGGAAATTACGGTAAATATCATGATTGTCGTTTGGTGGAAATCACCTTACCCATTGCTGAAAGAGAATAGCATAGAAAGCTTTATCTCCAGAGGCAAAATGAAGGGCAAAAATATTTCTTTTTTAATTTATAATTATTTTTTGCTAACTATTGTATTCACTTTAGTGATTCTAGTCAAATTTGTGTCTAACAATTATATTAATTTATAATTATTCTTTGTAAACTATTGCATCTAATTTAGCGATTCTAGCCAAAAATTGTGTCTAATACTATTTTGAAAATAGTCAAATGGGAGTTAATTTTGATAAACTTGTGAATAAAATCGAACTTAGGAGCTTTAAGATGGAATTTGGTAAATTTGGGATCTTTTGTAGGTTTAGTGCAACATAATGGTTGTGTTGTGTCATAAAAAAATTACAGAAGAAAATGTATTAAAAAATAGTGTAAATTAGACAAATATTAGCTGCATTGTATATTATAGTTCGACGCTCTAGGATTTAGACCTTGCTCTGCCGCTGGACATGTTGAACCCATAACTATAGTTGATTTCAGTGCTGAAGTTGCATTTTTTAGAAAAGATAACTATGAATTTTTGAAAATTAATAAGTTGTCTGGATTGACTAAAAAATTCATAAAGTAGAATCTTAAGCTTGCAATAGGTTTCAAGGGTTAAGTTTACAACAAAACAACAAACTATCATCAACAAATGGAAGACATGAGATCTTTTTTGGTGTAGGACTTGCCTTAATTGCAGTTCCTGATTTATTTTTAGATGCCATAATATCTAATCTTTAAGCAAGAACACTCATGCATAAAATGAACAAATAAGGGTGAGTATCTTTCTCGAATCCCTCTCGAGGCTCGAATAAAACTATATACCTCATCATTAACAATGATAGAATAAGAGAGAATTGTGATACATTCACGTATCCAACTAGTCCAAGTATCGTAAAATCTCATATCTTCTAGGCAGGAGAAGATAAAATCATATTCAAGTCTATTACAGGCCTTTTCATGTCTAGTTTCAGAGCTATATAAGCTTATTTGCCGTTCATGTTGTTGAGTGTGTCCATAATCTCAGGGACTACAAGCATATTATCATGAGTTGCTCTTTTTTGGGATAAAAGCACTTTGGATAGGACTAATAGTGTGTTCTAAAATAGATCTCATTATGTTTACAAGGATTTTGAAATAGTTCTACACAAATTATTACAAAAGGCTAATGTGTTGAAACTAACCTGTCATAGTAGGATTGTCCACTTTTAGAACCAGTGCTACAAGGGTACGATTTACTTCATTTAGCATTTTTCCGAACTTGAAAAAAATTCAAGATAAAGTTATAATATCATTACCTGTAATGGACAAACATTTTTAAAAAAACCATAAGGATATGAGAGCAGGCCCAGCGCTAGGCGCGCGGGCTGTGAAAAAGGCGAGAGGGAAGGGAAGGCGTCCTGTGGGCCTGCACTGTATGGCCCGCGGGACTGGGCTCGGCGAGAGGCTCACGGACGCGAGAGGCCCGCGTCTTATTTTTTTTGTCTGCTAGTGGAATCAAAACGACGTCGTTTTGATTCCGGGTCAGGCTTTTTTTGGGGGGGCTCTGGGCTGCACAGAGCAAATAAAAAAAAAAGGAAAACCTGCTTTGGTTTGGGCTAGCCGTTGCCCAACGGTTATGTGCAGAATCATTTTTTTTTTTTTGTTTTGGGCAAATTGAAAAAATGGTGCGACCATATGTTACGTTAAAAAAAGAAAAATTACGCACACGTTATTTTTTCCGAACATAATAAACCCAAACAACCAACCAAAATATATAAATTTAAAACAATTAAATATGGTTAGGCGTAGGGTCCATTAGTATTATTTTATTTGGTGAGCCAAAGTGGTGAGCCTCGCATAGGAGAGAGTGAGGATTGTGAGATAAAAAGTTGGAGAGAAGGTTGATGTAGCAATGGTAGGCCCCCACCCGTGAGCCAAAAAATTGGCTCACGGCTGGGAATGCTCTGATGCCTACGAAACATCCATTTGAAAGATTGTATCTTGGATTTCTCAAGGAGTGCAGGCAAAGTAAGCAATTTAATTTCTTCAGTAGAAACCACCCTAGGCATATTTGCGCTCATAGGTTTCAGCAAAATTCCTTTTTGAGATATAATGTAGGAAGCAAAGTCAACAAAAAATTTATGCTCAATAAATAATTTATCATCCAGACGAACCCCAGATTCATCCTTAATTCATAATATGGAGCTCTTGCGTTTTCAATCTTAACACACTGATAAAAGAATTTAGAAATTTTGCATTATGATCACCTTTCCTCAACCTTTCTTTTCTATAAAACTTTCCCCAATGTTTCTAATTGTATAAGATTAACGACTCACATTATTTGAGTAAGCAAGAATGCTAGTTGATAAGGTGAAAGTTAAAAGGATCAAAGATAAATTTTTCTTCCAACTTATCAATTATACAACATTTTCCTCTGCTCTATCAAGAAATTTCCAAAAGATTTATTGTTCCAGCTTTTAAGGTGGAGTTTAACTTCTTTACATTTACATAGCAAGTTAAACATTGGAGATCCCCGAAAGTTCTTGCACCAATGGGTTTGATAATCTTATCCACTTTATCATAAGTAGCCTAATGATTTTTGAAAACAAAATTTCGGATGTTGTGAAATAAACAAGCTCACTCTCGCTAAACAAGAACGGAATCCAGCATTCACGTTATAGCCCTCTCTTTGTGATTCCGTTCTTGTGTAGTGAGAATTGCATTCGAACATTTATCTATCCCAGAGAAAGTATGTGCTTGACCTACTTAATGAGATAGGGATGTTGGGATACAAGCCAATCTTTACACCTATAGATTTTTATTTTTTTTAAACTTTAATATAGGCAAAAATTAAAATGCAATGAAAGCCTAAAATCTCTAAGACTTACCCCCGCCTCTCTCTCTCTCTCTCTCTCTCTCTATATCTATCGTCTAAACAAATTAGTGTCTTGCTTGTTTAGCATTAAATGTTCAAATATTTGATTGATAGGATCAGTACAAGAGAAGTGATCGTTTGTGAAAATTTTTTTTGGCAACTTTAAAATTGCTACAATTAGATGTTAAATTAATTGTAGCGACATAAAAATTGCTACAAAATGGTTAGTCTATTGCTGAAATTATCTAAAATTGCCACTAATGGGATAGATAATAATGAGGAGAAGACTTGTTAGCCCCCTCTATCATTGTTCTAATTTTATTTTTGTATTTCATAAATCTGTCTAATGTGGTTGCAGATGCAATGGCCTAATTTCTCCCTCTTTCTCTTTCTCTTTCTCTCTCATAATTTCTTAGCAAACCATTCACGGTTTTTTAAAGGTCAAAATTTGAAATTTTCTATGAAACTGCAAATTAGAAATAAGTTAGCAGAGTAGTTAAAATTCTAAATTGAAAATTTTTGAGAAGAGCAACTGACCTGATGCATTGAAAAGTGTGACCGGGGCTGATGAAAGCATTGAACCAGTGGAAGATTAAAGAGCCTAGGACCCAACTTTCTCGAAGACAACATTTTCACGAGTTTGTTTCCCCATTTGCTCCCTCGTGATACTCGTAAGTGAGAAGTGGAGGATCTTCTCATAAGTTCAGTGAGTTCTTCCCTGCTCATGCCATCCAACTTCTCATTTTTTATCAGAAATGCCATCCCACTTTATTTTAACTCAAGTTTGCCATTTTAAAAAATTAATTTTGTCAAACGTACCACTTATCCCACAGGAAACCGGCTATTGCAAGTTAACTCCCGTCATTTTTTTAATAAAAAGAGAAAAATGGCTTAATTGACATTAAAAAAACAAGAGGACAGGCTGTGTCCATCAGTTCATGGCTGCAGACCTTCAAAACTTTCTGGCCTTCTCTTCAACCTCCCCTTTCTTGAAACTCCATGATGGTGCCTCGTCTTTCCTTCCCCCATAGTCGAAATTGTTCGAATTTTCTTACTCTGCATTAATTCTATCACATTAGTGGGAATCAAAGCTCAATTATATTGAAATTGGGCAAATCGAACCATTCTTTTCTCCACTAAAACCTAACCCTAATTTGTTAAATTGATCCTCCAAATCTATTCACAACTCATAATTGCTTTCAAATTACCTTCCTTTAATAACATTCGATCATCTTTATCCAAATTTATCAATTTTTTGCTGCCAACGTTTTATTCAGATGCTTGAAGCTGTGATTTTGGGGAGGATAAATCTAGTTCTATTGCCATTGATAAAGGTGAATTTGAAGTGAAGAAGCCTTTGGGTTACTGTCAGTGGAAGAAGACCAAAATCCACCATTTAACAAGGTTCTATGATCAATCATTCTATATGGGCTTGGTGAAGTTATGTATTTTAGAATGTAATTGGATTCATTGTATTATTATGAGCTCAACACTGGAATGGTTGTCAATTCAGCGAATTTTGAATGTTCTCTGCTATGTAGTAGGCATAGAGGAAAAGGAGTTAGGAAGAAGACCAAGAAATTTTTTGCTGTCTGTGGTTGGTTGGCTGTAGGGAAGTAAATGGGCAAGGATGCACAGGAAGTTGACTTATACAACCTATGCAACATACCCTTATTCGACATGGAGGAAAGGAATGCTAGGACATTCAAATATGGACAATTCACTGAAGAACAGACTATAGCAGAGGTGCAACAGCTTATTAGTTGTAGACTTGTGTATCTGGCTAGCATTAATTGTAAATTATCAGGATGCAAGAGTTATGTTGTAACTGGGTTGGCAATGAGAGCCTAGACGTTGTAATTAGCAAAAGAATATAGCCTAAATGTTGTAAGATAATCTTTGTTCTTGTAATAAAACTCTGTAATCAATGAAGAGAGTTTCTATCATAATTGGTCTCTTTGTACTGCATATTTTGTGTATTAATTGCAAATTGAGCTTTTGGGTGCAAGTTGAGCTTTGTGTGGAAAGTGATTGCATTTACTGTTTGACAATGTTACTGAGCTAAATGAGCTTAATGGCTGGCTGTTGCATATTCAGCATAAGAAAACCATGATCAATGCCAAAGCCTTTGTTCTAGTCCTTCCACATGTAGACATAGTAGCCTTGTAATTAAGATCCCTTTCTATCAAATGCCTCAAATCTCTTATCCTCAAACTTGGTTGCAACCGAAATGTCTCCATGTATTTTCGAGCCAACCAATCACTAGGAATTCTTCTCTTGCCTTTCTCAAAGCTAAAAGCGATGCAAGTATGAGGATATGGTAACTTCTTGATTTGGAATGTTAGCTCCCCTTCGACAGAAGAAGCCCATAAGTTCCATTGACATCCCTCCCCAAGGCAAAAAACTTGTAGTCTTCCTTTATTACTCTTTTGCGTCTTCAAATTATGTTCCTTGATTATTCTGTAGCTGTCAAGAGTCTCTTTTACATGTTGTTTATCTTTAAACATCGTTCCAACTTTCAACGTTACGTCATCAACTGATGTACTTGGGTTATATCTAGGATATGACTCCTTTTTCTTTTTTTTCTTTGTCCCACCATCATCGTCATCATCAACATCTGTGTTGCTACTCAAAGGGCTATTGGCATTGTCCGAGTCTTGGTAAAATGACTTTAATGCATTCACTTCACCAAATTCATTTAATACTCCCTCAATAAACTAGTTGTTGCTTCTCCACTCTTCATTTTCAACTTCAAATGCCTCTATTTCTGCCCCAAATTCTTGTACAATTTGCCTAACTTTTTTCCTAAGTTGATCTCCTTCTTCATCATCTTCGTCTGACCCATAATTTGCATAATTATCTTCAGCCATATTACCATTATCACCTCCATCCTCCACTTTGTCATATCCCTTATCGTGCTCAACAAACAAGCTAAGGTATTGCCCACTTGAACTTAACCTACTTGAACTTAACCTTATTACTTCATGCACTTCTTTGTCGCTTTTAATTGACACTAGGCTCTCTTCTAGAGGGGAATTAGGCTTACTGAAGTAAATGCATTTAACCGTGCCCTCCAAATATCCCAACGTAAGTACCATATCCTTAATGTTATCAACACTTAGATGGTCGGGGTCACATTGAAACTTACTTTTTCATCCATCGGAATATGAAAATGGGGAAGTCTTCGAAAAGAACCACCATGATTAATAAGTAAGAGGGATTTTGAAGATATTCTGCATGCTATGCAAAATTAAAGTTACACATCATCCAAATGATGTAATAAGGGCAGAGGCAGAACATCATAATTAACAGAAAAGTTGCTGAAATTTTCTTTGTTTTATCAACTTAAAAAGACAACAAAATAATAAAGTTTTCATCAAAATTTACTCTTTGTGGTAAGTTAGTTTAAGCTAATCCTTAATCACACTAAAACATCCTACAACAATCATATCTTTTTAGTTTTGATTCTCATCATTTTCAAATGATATTTCTTGGCTCACATTTGTGATTGAACTTCACAAATTAATAAAACAGAGTGTTCAAAAAACAATACAATTTCCTCAAGGTCTCTTCTTTTTTCAATTATTACATACACTTAATTACACCGTAAACTTCCCTTACTATCAATTTTTAAGGTTTTATATCATCTAGCTCATACCTGATGGATGATAAATGTATGATAATCTTCCTTCCGAACACGTTGATGCAAATTTCGTCCTCTTCTTGCAATGATAGCCGAGTTTGCTGCATTAGTGTTTACACTTTCTTCATGGCTGATGAGTTTAGGCCTTCTTCAACTGTCTTTTGTTCTGGAGGGAAGAGGAGCAGTCATACTCTGTACAGGAGATTTGATTTTCTTTTCATTATTTTTTCCTTTCTTCTCCCTCTACTTTTTACCTATTCTTTGTTAAATGATTTTTAAAAAAATCTGTTTACCTGCTATAGCCAGTTGTTTGGGACCCTTGATAGTATTTGTGAGCAATTTTCGATTCATAGTGGCAATATTGACAAAATAAAAAGTACAATGGTATTATGGACAAAATTTTAGAGTTCAATGGCATGTTAACTAAATAACTCTAAGTTTAGTCATTGTCTCAGTTTCTATGCTTTGAGCTCGAACAATTTTTGTTTTAAATTGGTGACGGCATAGGAAAAGTGTGTGTGCAATTGCATGCTCTCTTGTACTGTTTAAGATTTGTGGCAAGAAGAATTTTAAACAACTTTGTTGATCTATATATTTTGTAAAAATATATGCTACATGTGGATTTTTGTGAGTTAGAGAACTATAAAATATTTGAGAACTATAAAAATTATATTGCCTTCGTATGCTTCTTTGCAATATATAATTGAAGTCGTCGTAGTCCAATGTTATTTGATTTGATGCCCAAAATCTGCATCATGTTCATTGTCCAACGACTCCCTGCGTGACACCATACTTTCACCTTTTTTTGCCCAAAACCAAAGCACAGCACCTAAGCAAAATGATAAGTGTCTTGCCACAAGACACTTCATAAGTGTCTTGTTTTAACTTAAAAATCATACTATTATGTTTCTAAATTGAAAAAAACGGTAAGATTAAATAGTAGAAGTATATTATAACTTATAAATTATATAAAATCATCTTTTTATCCATAATTTATCACATTTCTAAAATACGCGTATCACATGTACTCACGGATAGGGTTAATACGATTAGGGTATCATTTAATAATTTATCGGCATAGCCGACGAATATTTAAGGTTAGCAATTCATAATTAAGTGTAATCATTAAAAAATTTATAATTTTAAATCATAAAATATGTTAAACTATGATAAGTGTCTTGTGGCAAGACACTTAAGAGTGTCTTGTGGCAAGACATATATCACTACCCCAGCGCCTAATTCATTTTCCAAGCCATGCAACGACGTGTTTCACCAACGGAAACGACCAAAAAAAAAAAAAAAAGAGAGAGAGAAAGAATAAGGGTCGGACCTGTCCGTAAGCCCGTCACATGTGTTTCTTGGTAAATTATTAGAAACACCTGAGAGTACATGCTCTCATATTCTATTTACATATTTTTTCGAATGTATTTATCATATATTCTATTTTTTTAATATTATTTGTTGACGTGGCTTCTGAGAGTTTGTGATCTTAAGTACATGATATGGGTTGTGCTGGCCATTCCAACTGGTGGAAAAGTGAAGTGTAGAACACAGGGTCCACCGATGGCATGCGTTCCACCAGCTGGAATTGCTCTAAGAGGACTCACAGCCGTAGGAAGAAAATGGAGTGCGGATTCCGCCAGTGCCACTTGTCCAAATATCATGGGAGGAGCAGAAAATTGACACACGTGGTGGAACTCTGCCCAGTTATACCACGCAAGCCAACTTTTTTAGTTTTTAATATATTTTTTTCCTTTTTTTGGGATTAATGTATAATTTTTATATCATTTAAAAAAGGATTGTGTGTTATAAGGTGAGTTCATAATAAATATTTTTATTGGGTGATTTAAATTGAAGGTCTATTGATAAAATAAAAATTTTAAAAAATTAGAACTTCTGTGGATGGGGTAAATTTGAATTGCAAAAACTAACCACGACTAGGAATGCTTTAATAGACCGTTGAAACGCAATCAAGAACTTCTCAAATTTAGGACTTTCGTAGAGAAGATTAAGCAATGTCATCATATATATATATATATTAAAAGTTGGATACAAATCATATATGAATGACATGTGGCAAGTTGATGTGGCATTACACACTGAATTGACAAGTTGTAATTGGTGGATGTTAGTTGATTCACATTAATTAACGTTAATGCTATTAACTAGGATTTATTAACCTTTAAAAAAAAAAAAAATTAGAATTCATTATATGTTATTATATATGTTATTACTTTGCGATTGAAATTTAATTTTACAAAATCTAACTACATAGGCATTTGAATAACCACACAAGAGTAAAGCTAATTTAACACAATGTTACATTAAATTAAAAGAATTGACCAATTAATGAAACCACTTAATGAATAATTTATGCAATAATTAGTAGAATAGTAACATATTCTTAACTAAATCTTATTGAAAAAAATATATAATGCATCAAATGACAAGATTATGACTTGAATATTAAATGTTAAAAACTTAACCTAATTAAATAAATAATTTTAATATCAAAAAAATGTAATTTCAAGTGATGGAATTGAAAACAAGAGAAAACCCATATTTCTATGAACGATTACGATAGCATAATAGTTATTCTATCATACAAAATTTAGCTTATTTTAATAAATCAATATATTTTAATTATTTTTTAATAACAAAATTAACTCAAGTCCTTGCATAGCAAGGGATATAATATTATATATATTGAAAGTTGGATAGAATCGATATATAAATGATACATAGGATAATATGTATAATACCACATAGGATTACTTGACTTCATAATGGTCTATGTAGGCTAAGTTAATGTAATGCTACATTAAATTAAGATTTTAATTTTCTGCATAATTTATATAGTAATTAGTAAAACTCCAACTTTAATATAATCTTTATTAAAATAGTTAAATAAAAAGATAGTCTATTTAATTACTAAATTTGCCTGCCAAAAAATGTCTCACATATTAAAGATTTTTGGGAACATAGTATATGAATAATTATGGAACAAATACAAAAGGAATTTCAAGTGATAATTTACATGGAAAAAGAAAAGAAATTATTATAACTAAAAAACAATTATGTTGTAATAGGATTATTACTACTTTTAAAATTAACATGTTTTCTATACTATTTATACTAATAAAATTAAAATAAAAATGGACTAAAATTCTTGCATTGGATACCACATAGGATACCTAATTTGAGTTAAGATGGGTATAGATTTATTGCAATATCAATTCTACATACTAAAGTGAATACCACTTATTAATTAATAATAAAATTTAACATTTATATAAAATATATATTTAATAAATAAATTATTTAAATGAATAAAAACAATGTGTGTTGAACATTAAGAATGAAGAGTACATATTATCACAATGGAAAAGAAATTAAAAAAAATATTCAACTATTCGTAAATTGTGTAATCTAACATATCTCTTTTTACTATTTGGATTAATAATTTTTTTTTTCATTATCAATACAATTTTAAATATGTTTAAACTACATCCTTGTATTGCACGAGATATGACCCTAGTATTCCCAAAACTTGGACGAAAGAAGCAAAACCCCAGACACCTGTTTCGATCTTAGAGGAACAAGAACTTACTGGCATGGCTTGGAAATCAAATTTTACCCATCATCATGATTCATGAATGGCCTCTATTATTGTCCATGCATCAAAAATCAAGCAGCGAGCCCTCTACACAAGCCACTATATATCACTCTTGGAAAGCTACACTGAGTCTCGTTCTGTTGCAAAGATTCAGAAACTCCATGCCCATGTCGTCATCTCTGGTTTACTCCGTCACCCATCTCGTCTGTCTGGAGTTCTCTGCTCAAATCTCGCTTCAAGTTATGCACTTTGTGGTTGTATCACCTATGCACGTAAGCTGTTCGACGAATTGCCCCAACCAAGTCTGTTTTTGTACAATGCAGTCATAAGGATGTACTCGCAGAATGGCTCCACGCGTGAAGTTCTTAGGCTTTTTGGTGATATGCTGTCTTCTGGGCGGCTCTGTGCTGATAATTTCACGTACCCATTTGTTATCAAGGCTTGTGGTGACATGTTACTACTTGACCTTGGTGTTATGGTTCATGGAAAGGCGGTAACAGGTGGTTTTGGGTGTAACATATATGTGCTAAATTCTTTGCTGGCGATGTACATGAGTTGTGGGGAGATGGAGATGGCGAGGTATATTTTTGGGGCCATGGATGAGAGGGATATTGTGTCTTGGGCCACGATGATTAGTGGGTATCTCAAAAAGGGGCTTGCAAATGATGCATTGTTGATCTTTGATGAAATGTTAAATGTCGGTGCGGAGCTTAACCGGGCTGCCATTTTATCTATATTATCTGCTTGTGGTAAACTGGAAAACTTGACTTTTGGAAGAAGAGTTCATGCCATTGTTGAAGAGAAGGGCCAGCAGGATGATGGGATCATTTCAAATGCATTGATTGATATGTATGCTAGGTGTGGTACCATGGATGAAGCAGAACAAGTTTTTGATATGATGGAGGATAAAGATGTGGTGACATGGACCTCTATGATTAACGGTTGCATTTTAAATGATGACTTAAGTAAAGCATTTGGACTTTGTCGTCTGATGCAACTGCAAGGAATAACTCCCAACTCTGTAACCATTGTTATGTTGCTTCAAGCTTGTGCAGTTTTACAAGCATTGAAGCAAGGTAGGTGCTTGCATGCGTGGGTGATTAGGTGTAACCTTTTCTGCGATGTAATTGTTGAAACTGCTTTAATTGATATGTATTCAAAATGTAGTCATGTTGGTCTTGGCCTCCAAGTTTTCACCCAAAGTTCACATAAGAGATTAGCACCATGGAATGCAATTATTTCTGGGTACGTGCGCAGCGGGTTGCCAAGTGAATCGCTAATCTGTTTCAAACAAATGTTGTATGAAGGATTGATCCCTGACGTTGTTACTTTTAATAGCATCCTTCCAGCTTGTGGTAACCTAGCTGATTTGTGGCAAGCTTGTAACATTCATGCTTACCTGATAAAATCAGGATTCCTCTCAAAAAATGAGGTTATCACAGGTTTAATTGATGCATATTCAAAATGTGGAAGCTTGGACTTTTCTAACAAGGTCTTTGGAGAGTTCCCTCGTGATAGGAGAGATATGACTTTGTGGAGTGCTTTAATAGCTGGTTGTGCCGCCCATGGACATGGTCAGGCAGCTGTTTCACACTTTAAAAGTATGGTTCTGTCTGGAGTTAAACCAAACGAAGTTACATTCACTTCTGTTCTGAATGCTTGTAGTCATGCTGGTTTAGTGGATGATGGTTTTAGCTTGTTCAAACAAATGCTGAAAGAATGGCAAAATATTCCATGTATGCATCATTATACATGCATGGTTGATCTCCTCGGTAGGGCTGGGCGGTTGCAAGAAGCTTATGACTTGATTATAACAATGCCATTTCAGCCTAATCATGCCGTTTGGGGTGCTTGGCTGGGTACCTGTGTGCTACATGGGAACATTAAACTTGGAGAAATTGCTGTAAAATCACTTATTGAATTGGAGCCGGACAACACTGGCAATTATGTGCTCCTGGCGAAACTTTATAGTGCTGCAGGACGATGGGAAGATGCAGAGAATGCACGGTCTCTGATAAGTAATGTTAGATCGGCAAAGACACCCGGTCAAAGTTCAGTTGAGGTTGGAAATTCTTAGCGGGCATTACTAGTTTCGTGCACTGAATATGAACCAGCCCTTTTCAAAAACTGAGAAGAAGGAGATGGCAATTATGATACCTTTGACAAAGGAGTTTTGGTGACAAAGCAACTGCTGTGCTGGTAAAGGACTAAGCTCATGATCTTCCTGTTCGCATCCTTTTCAACAGAAAGACAAGGTATTATTTATTTAAACTAGTGAATTTCAGCTATTGACACACTTAGATCAGATTATGAAGCTGCTGCGCCCCCCCCCCCCCCCCCAAAAAAAAAACCCCTCTTCAGGTACAAGTTGTTGGGATCTCCAACTGAAACCTACTGTTATGCCCTGAGTTTTAAACCAAGTGAGTAGGGTGATAAGCCCATAATCCTGTGTCTGCAGTCTGCGCAGCGCTTCACAAAAATTATGTCTCTTTGTGAAAATAGGTTGAAATGTTCTTCTGTTCAAGGGCATTAGGTGGAGCATGCCTTTTGATTTAAGCTTGATTTCCAGCACCATGTGCTGATGCTTTGAGATTTTAGATAATTCCAAATACCATTAATGCCCACAAAAGCAAATTGAGCCTATGCAGTGAAGTCCTAAGTCCAACTAGCCTTGTGTGGGGGATTCAATTAATCCACTCTGCTTTGTGTTTCCTTCCCTCCATGATTCTCTTCTCCTTCCTGTTTCCCCTGGAGTTTTAGCCTCGCTACTTAATTACACATCGTTGTTGCGTGCAAGAGGAAAGGCATTTGCAGTATCTGTCACTGAAGCGGAAATGTCATCAAAGGTCACTATCACTAGAAAGCCAACAATTTGGCATAACTCTCTTGGAATTGCAAAAAAGGTTCTGGTGTTGTCAAACCCCTCTTTCCCCATATCAATTTGCTTTTATGTTTATAAAGCTTCAACGTTTCCCGCAAGCTGTTCTTTTATTTTACTGAAGTCTTATTTTCATCTTCATTTCCTGCTCTTTGTCAATGTTGATCTCCGATTCTCCATTATTCTTTGTGTCATTCGAATATGATTTCTCATTGTCATGGATCACAAATTATGGGGCATCTTTTGCTATAAAATGCTAAGGACTAATTTCTGCTGAACTTTCTCTATGGCTTATTTTACTCATGTTAAATGAAAGCAAAAGAACCAAAACGCTGTTGGTATGAAGACTTGTTCGAAGCAACAAGTCTGGGTATTCTCATAGGTTGTTATCCTACTATGAAGTGTTCATATATTTCACCCATCTCCACATGTCAGTGTGCAACATGGGTGTGTTAGGGCAGAATTGAAGAATTTGGATGACATAAGTGTGAACTTGTATATAGAAAGGAACCGCTTTTTATTCCTGTTTAAGGCCGGCAGGCATTTACCAACATAGAATGGGCTACTCGAATGAAAATGTTCTTGTCTACCTTGTCATCCTCCATTTGTAATCCATTATGTATGAAGCAAGCAAGTCATTTCTATGTTATTGCCATTGCCTTATAAGTTATAACCCCCCAAAAAAGGGGGGAGGTAATGAAACTGATCACACTGCTAATACTGGATTAAGGACACGTGATAGAATTTTACTCTTGCCAGTATATGGGGGTGGATGACTTACTACAAGAAGTTCAAGAACTGCAAACTGCACATTTTTGAAAATTTGAATAATGGAATGCATGATGCATCTAAAGTTCCAAGACTTCAAGCAACTGTGAGCTGAGGAACAGACCAAGCAATGGTATTAGAACCACCCTATTGGCAAACAGCTTGTCACCTCTCTCATAAAGAATGAGAGAGCATTTGTCAATACTCAATATCAAACATAGAAAGCTTGAAGCCCTTTTGTATTTAGTGGAAGAGGATGCCTTAAGTTCGGCCACACATGTCATCTACAAGCAGCTTGTCATCTGTATTACTCTACAATTGAGGCCGGCATACTGTGATACTCAAGTATCTGACCTGAATGGTCGACAAACATACCCAATTGGAGACCCAAAATAGGGCAACTTGATTTTGACAGGTACCAAATTGACCCCAGATCCAGCCTAAAATTTCATGCCAATGTCATTTTTATTTTCAAAATAAACAAATCAAAGCAATCAGTGATGAACTGAAAGTGACCCTACTGGAACCATGATCCTATCAACCTAAACGTGATCCACCCTGAATTGTCCAACCCATACCTTGACTGAATAACTTGTTTTCTGGGTCTTGGGTTCTGCCTAGCCGGGATATATTTTAGAAATAGAATGAACCAGCCTAAAAAATTTATGTGCGCTGCATCAGTTCCATTTTCCCAACATAGGTGAGGGTTGTTGCAGCCTATATTTGAGCCTGCCAACTTTTTTTTTTTTTTTTCCCCAATTAATCAAACACAGCATTGTCTGAAACTCTGATGTTCTAGAAGTCCGCAGAACACAAAGATATTTAATCAGTAGTTCTTCTCAAACTGAGTGTCTGAAGGATCTGGATCTTCACTGCATCAGTTAATCACTTACTCCCGTGGAGAACATGTTTTTGCTAGGTTAGGGAACTTGCTAGATTGAGTGGGGAGACCATCAAACAGGAATTCTAAGAACCGGTGCAGAGTGCCATCTCCTTTTCGAAATACTAAAGAAGTTCAATTGCAAAACTTACATGGCTGATCTTCAAACTTTTTTCACGTCGAGGGTTAGATCTAAACTAGGCTGCAAGCTTGACATCCTTAAATTTCATTGTTTAGTACACAATGACTAATAGGAAGAGATAAGAAGACATCAGATCTCCTTATCTCAAACCTTTAGCACCCCAAAGTATTGAAGGAAGCCTAACCAAAGAAGTTCTCGCGACGAGAGTCTTAAAGTCTTGTAGTTGTCATTTTAGAAGCATATCTGGCAGAAATATTGCACCAACCTCAGTGTTTTACAATATCTTAGCTGACTGAAAAATAAAAAATAAATAGATAAATTATAGAACATACTGTCTCCTTACATATTACCTCTTTGTGCTGGTGAATGTCATGAATAACCGGTTTATATCTCGCCTGGTCTCAATCAGAACTTCGGTGATGCCTCTATACGATTATCAAACATTGCAAAAAGAAATAGGTCTAAAATCCTCCATTAATGTAGAATTTTCGATACAGGCATTAGGCAGACTACTGTACCATTTATGTTGGCCAAGAGTTTATCTAACTAAAAAAGTTCCTTTAGCTTGGTGGCCACTTCCTTGCTCACCATATGCAAATACTTTTTAAGAGCAAGGCATCGAAGCCATCTCGCATTTACGTCCAAGGAGGAGGTGTTTTATGTTTCAGCGTCAGTAACTATCGTAGTAGAAGAGCACGCACAAATTTCTGCTTGGAATTTCATCGTTTGGTTGAGCAGTTTCAAAATTATCCTTATTAAGTTCACCACCATGTGCTTTGCTGTTGCAAATCTTTTGCTCTTAGATCCATCGGTGGTGGAGCTAAGGGAGTCCAAATGCATACATGAGGTTGGCTTTTTTTTTGGGGGGGGGGGGGGGTGTTAGAATAGGTGCCTAAACTTCGGTTGATTTTTGTTCTTATGGTTTCTCGTGTTATTAAACTTGAAAAGGTTGTCTTCATCCCTAGTCTGCACCTTTCTCTGTCATATTCTCCCATACTATTGTTCATTGCATTGAGTAATTTTATTTTAGATCAGGAGTCATGATTGATGCAATTGTGTACCACCAGGGATTCAGAATAGTTTTTTAACTAATCACTGTGTCATTGTTTTTTGAAAACCCGTTTTGCTGAAAAATAATACTGAATTTAGCTGAAAAATGATGCAGACAATAGTGGGCCTAGAAGATTATGGGAGGCTCTTGTCTTTATAAACTGAGACAAGCTGATTTGCACTTCTCATATCAACGAGGTTCTGCTGCCAGGCTCCACTGTATCCGTGACAGATGCCCTCTGCCAAAAGGGCGATCAAGATGTCTCACTTTCCTATGCCATTAGCATATATCATGCCAAAAGAAAATGATATGTGGGGGTTTTTCTCGATCGTCCACGGGTAAATGTCTTATTCGTATTCCCTGTATATTTGCCTGCACCCCTGAGAAAGAAAAAAGGTCTATGAGCATTCGCATCCCTTTCCAGTTATTTGCATCAGTTCACTGTCATTTCAGCTGCGTCTATGTCTGAGTTCCCATTATGTAAAATTGCTTAGTGTTTTCTCCCCCTTGTACCTAAAACAATAACAACACTGCCCAGTTTGGCCCCCGTCTCTTTTGGCAGGGTTTCAGAATATTTATATATAGGCAGACTCTATCTTGTGAGTAGAAAGACTCATTCTGGAGGACTTACAAAAATATTTTACAGAACTTTTGTTTGACAAATTTCTTGTTTCTTTAGGCCTGTTTTTTTCGTTGGTAAATTGAGGTTGGTAAAAAAGTAAAGTTGATTGAGGTAGGTTAAAAAGTTTGATCTTTTTGTGGGTAAATTGGGGTTCGTAAAAGGGTAAAGTTAGTTGAAGTAGGTTAAGTGGGTGAAAGTTGGTATTTTTTTTGTTAAAGTGGGTTGAAGTAAATTGAAGCGAGCTGAAGTTGGAAGAAGTGGGTTGAAGTTGTTATATATTTTGTATATTGGTTAAAATAGTGAAAATAAAATTTTGAAAGACGTGAGTTAAAGTTGGTTGAAGTGGGTTGAAGTTGGTTGAAGTAAGTTGAAATTGATATTTTTTATTGAAATGGGTTGAAGTTGATTGAAGTGGGTTGAAGTGGATTGAAGTTAATAAATTGAAAATGACCAACGAAAAGAACAAGCTCTTAAGTGTACTGAATCACCTGTCTAAGTACGTCATCATTTTGCTTACAGGAGCAGTCTTAGTGAGGAAGGCATTAGCTTAAGAGGAGAAGAGGCCTAGGGAAGAAGGTGGTTCCTTTCTTCTACCTATTGAATACCCCTTGTGAGATTAAACTCCTGACTAGAAAGATCAGTTGATTACCCTCTAGTAGCTTAGCTAACAAACTAATATTTGCATGTTAGTCCCTTGAGATATTGCAAAACTAATAAATTGGTCTAAGTAAATTGCGACCTGGAGATTAAATTATCTTAAGATGCCAATGTATTTGGGGTTTGGGCGCACAGGATGACAGAATTGCCGTTGCCCATTTACTGTAAAAAAACTGGAAGACCTGAAACAGGGGACGTTGTGCCTTTTTGGTGACTGGAGGAAAGAGGGCGGGCATGTGGTCGAGGATCAGGTGGCCATGGATGAAGTTATTGGCCCCTGTGCAGGAGTGAAGGTATTAGTGGATGGAACGACCTTTCACACTTTTTCGTGACCTTATGGTATTCCAAAATATGTAAAATTGAGTTGATTTTCAGTATAGTAATTCCCTAAACTATTAAATCTAATCTCTTATCGTCCTTCAGCATTGTCTCTGGCTTCCCCTTGTTATAGACCAAATAGAAAAACTCATTCCAAAAGCCTAGCCTATCAGGTGAGAGAGTCATTTGGTTTATAAACCCCTCATCAGCTGCCTATACAACCGATATGGGACAAGTCTTGTACCTTGCAATTGGTCCAGTCCATGACATTCGACCCCCCTTGAGGGCCAATGTCCTTGTTAGTCACGGCCACGTTGGTCACGGCTGGCTTTTCTAGGCCACCACTCTGAGTTCTCGTTGGTCACGCCTGGCTCTCCCAGGCCACCACTCCGAGCTGGCTCTGATACCAATTGTTGCAGACCAAATAGGAGAACTCATTCCAAAGGACTAGCCTATTAAGTGAGAGAGTTCATTTAATCTATAAATTCCTCATCAGTTGGCCATACAACTGATATAGAATAAGTTTCATACTTTACAATTGATTCAGTCTATAACACCCTGTCGCTCTGGCTAGTTGGGTTGATCAGGGTTTGCCAGCTAAGCCCGTTGAACATGTTCGTCGGTGGCTAGTTGGAGGGGGTTATACTACCAGGCACTTGGTCAAGGGAGTGCAAGTTGACTTATCTTGGCAATTAGATTTTTTATCTGAGGACCTAAGATATTTTCGTTCTACTTTCTTAATGCAAGCCAGGTTGCTTCCGGAATAAAGTAAAATAGTCGATAAAGACAAAGAGAAAATGTCGACACATACTATACACTATACTGTATTTGTGACAGACTCCCTCAGCCAAAAAGGCTAAGCAAGGTTTGTCTCACTCTTTTTTGTCATCAGCATATCATGTCAAGAAGAAAGTGATAAAATAGAGGGTTTTTTCTTTTTTCTTTTTTCCATGACATGGGTAAGGCTCTGTTTTCCAGTTTTTCCCACTTGGCTATCTGTCTAGGGCTCTAGCCTTTGTGTTAGTCATCATTTGCTAAGGTTCGTTGTCCCATTTAGATGACTATTTAAATGATCTTTCTTCCTAAGTGCCTATTTAAATGCCTCGTCATTCGAGTTGCGCAGAGTTAAGCCGGCATTATTATCGGTTCAAAATCAACACGAAATTGATTGAGTTTAAATATAAATTTTCAACCTATTTAATTAAACGAATTGATATGTTCAATCTGTTTAGTTAAATGGGTTAGTTTCTGTTGAGATTTTCAGCATAAAAAAATATCTATTTAATTCGTTTAGTTAAATGGATAAAACAGATCAATCCATTTACTTATTTATTATTTACCTATCTACCTTTTTATTTGATAATTAAGATCACAAAATTAAAAATAAATATGAAAACGTGAATTATTATGAGTCGAGTGAGCTTTAGGCGGTAATTACTTAATGCGGAGTGTAAAGTTAATTTTCAATACCATGTAATTAAGTAAAAATATTAAATGGGTAATTAAGTAACTTGTTTATTTTAAACAGGCTAAACGGGTCATAGGTCAAGGTTTTCCAACCCGTTTGATAAACGGGTTAAGTTCAGATTGAGAAATTTTCAACCCGTTTAAGTTTAATACGAATATGAATTCGACTCGATCTGACCTATTACCCAACTTTACTCATCACCCATCACTCATAGGGGCCAGTTAGTTGGGCAGGCTTATAGCAGGCAGGACGCTAGATGGTTTCCTTTTAAATGTCCCTAGTGAGATTTAAACTAATACCCGGTTGGTAGAAAAGTCAGTTGAATATATAATATAGGTCTGCGCTTTTGTGTTTTACGTAACAAGTTTTTTTTATTTTTTTTAAAACAATGGTAAATAGAAGTCTTCAAACAATATTAGGAGCCTTTTCAGTTTTCACAAGGATAAGCCTCACCACTGGTAAGAAGTTACTTGTTAACTATATGATGATATCTAATTATATTTTGTATTGATAAATTAATCATCAAGGTTTCATAAACTATAGACTGTTACTATGAGAATTTATTAACTTAATATGATGATTAGCTACATGTTTTGTGGGATTTAGATCTTCTGCAATGGAGGGAGAAAACACAAAAGAATTCTTATGACAATCGGGGTTTGGAGTGGATGCTTAGGGTAGGGTTGAAAATTGGGCAATTTCTTATGTGCTTTCGGGAGCACATACTTTTATTGCCTATATATATATATATATATTTTTTTTCACGCGTATATATGTCACATATTAATTTTTTAATATATATATTTATTGATATTACTCTTGAGAGTATGTACTCTCAGAAGTGTGATATATATATTGTGGAAATTGTTTAAGATGGAGGATGACTATAACCTAAATTGACATGTTTGACAAAGATAAGATATCGACCTATATTGTAGGCTATCAGACTTCGATGATGCTACTCAAATAAAGTCTTTAATTGGCCTAGATTGATGGATAGTACAATTTAAAACAACTAGATATTAACAATTATAATTCATACTAATTTAGAAAAGAAAACATATATTTTGGTTATAGATCGATGTCACTCTTTCACCTTTTTATTAACTAGTATTTCCTCTTCTCATTAGTCAAATTTTGAGAATGTATCAAATTGAATATCAAATGTAGTTCATCTGGTGAAAATGTTTTTGGGCCAATGAAAACACCACTAATAAATCATTGAAAAAGAGAACTTCGGTAATATTATGGACTATAAAAATGTGTGTTTTTAACGGTGAATATGGGATTGAGGGAATATTATTTTCATTGACAAATTGTGCATCTTACGAGTTTAAAAAGATTAGTTATTTGTGAAAAGTCATATGCTAAGTTTTTACTGTGCAATACCTTAAGCCTCTTAAACACTAGATCATAATAAATTCCAACTGTTTGTGTTACGTTCCACTGCATTTCTTGTATTTCTTTGTGTGTCGGCCCATTTTATCTGGCGGATTTCATAAATTCTGTGCAGTCTCTTTCAGAGCTTCGCGCAAGAAACTTCATCACCCCACTTGCTCTCCCTTTCACATTGAGACCGATAGGCACAGGACTAAAAACTCTTGAACTGTCTCTGACATGAAGCTTTCAATTACAGGTGCATATGCTTGGTGTGATGGGAGTGGTGCCACACGGAATTCATTTAAGCCCCTCCCAAGCACATGCTTTTGGCATTTTTGAATGGCTCCGATGCAAAGTTATAAATATCGTAGTGATCATCGTACCATTGTACTGGGCTTTTAAATTTCAAAAAAATTGAAAAAATTAAAGTATAAAAAATTTGAAATTTTAGTATATCGGACGATATTTGAATGAAAATACCGGCATTGCTCGATATTTGACGGTACAAAGTGATATTGACTAATATTTGATAAGTACAATACTAGATAATATCTTGTACCGTTTCTTAACCGATACAGTACACTTCGGCCGATATCAGACAGTACGATACTTCCAACACTGCTTCTATGGCTTAGCATGTGGATGTGGTTGAAGCTCCTATTTTGGGTCTTGTTGATAATAATTATTAAAACCCGTGGATATGGGAATACTAAGGGTTGAAAGCCAACAACACAATAAATGGGAGTACCCTAAAACATTACATGTTTCATATTCGGGTAGGGTCATTGTGATGCAACCAAAGTACATATATATGAGTACCGGACTCAAAAAATGCCTTACTGGTTGATGGTTGGAAGTATTTGTACTTTAACACGTTTATTTACCGTACCTTGATTATTTGCCCTTTTATGGATTGTAGCATTGTATAGTTGAATTTTCCGCGAGGTACTTTGAAAAGGAAGTCTTTTTTTTATTCTCCCTCTTTTTCGAAATTATTTTTAATATTGTTTCCTAAAATTAGTCATTTTGCTTCCTGTAAAGGAATTCCTCCCCCAAGCCCAATGGATGCATTAGAACACTTATGTAATATTTGGTTTGATGTAATTGACTTTGTAATGCAAATATGTTTGTAATTATGTTTTCATTACATTGTTTGGTTGTATGATAGTATTACAATATATAAACTATCTTGTAATTATGATTACTACAAACTAAGTAATCATGATCGCATTACAAAGTTGATTGCATTACATTGTTATTACCTTACATCTAATCAAATATCACATTAGGATTTTTTCGTTTCAATACTCGTCCAACTGCAAATGCTTGCAGCTGCTTCCAACCGCAACTGCTTGCAGCTGCTTCCAACCACTAAACGCTAATCCGAATCGCTTCTAACTACTATCAACCACTGTAGGTACTCCTAACCACTTCCATTCGCTCGCAACTGCTCATAATATCTTACAAACGCTAATCCAACTACTTCACAATTGCGTACAACTACTTCTAACTGCTTACAAATACTAGTTGCTCATCACAACTGCTCCCAACTGCTCCAGGTACTCTCAACTGCTAACTACTCTTTACAACTGCTGAAACAAACAGACCCTTAGTTCCCATGGGGCAAATTAGTCATTTAGGTTGTCTATAGCAGCTTGGGTGGTGGGCAGGTGATTTCATTTAGTAGTTAGCATATAGTTGTTTTAAGAGAGGTTAAAGAAAATGTATTCGGTAAATTTAATTATTCTATTAATTGATTTCAAAGGATATAGATAATTTGCTTAAAAAAAATTAATAAAGGGTATTTTGTCCAAAGAAATGTGAAATGCTACATTCAAATTGGGGTGGACAAAGAAAACCGAAATTGAAGAACTCAAGAATCAGAAAAATCGATTAAACGAACAAATTTTCTAAAAAAAATTGGTTCGGTTAATTGAATCATAAAAAATTTTCGATTTTCGATTCGGTTATGGTTCGATCGGTCCAAAATTTTGGTTAGTCGAGGGGTAACCGAACCATAATTAATATTTTTTAAAAAAAACTAAATAAATTAATGAAAATTTTAGATAAGAAACTGCATCTCTTTTTATTATTTGTAGATGGTAACTAAAATTTAATTTTTTAAAAATATTTAAACATAAAAAATGAAGAATTTTAGATTAGAGAGTTCATCTTATTGGTGAACGGGTGACTGTTAACCGAATCGAAAAATCGATTAACTGGTTTTATACACCCCTACATTAAAGGCCAAGAGTCAATCTTATTAGCTTTTCATAAATACTATTTCAAATGCCAAACATTACTTGAAACACTAATCCAAATGCTACCTTACTTAATACTAATATATGATTGATTAGTCAAAATGCTCAAAACTACTCTAAACGTTGTTGTCGAACACGACCTTAGACATTGTTTCACAATGAATTATTTGTTGTTAGCTTTTCGTATTAGCTATTAGTTGTTAGTTGTTTGCATTAATTGTTTGTATTAGTTGTTTACATTAGTTGTTCAAGAAAAAATATTTTGTAAAATTACCTGTTTTTGACAAAGTTATTAGACAAAAAATTAATTTTTCAAAAATTAATAGTATAAGACTTTTCAAATTAGCTTCCTATACCTAAAAAGCTCTTCTAAAAAGCAAATTTACCAAATATCTAAATTAGCTTTTTACTAAACAACTAATCTTGAATCAAAAAGCTTTCCAAAAAATTATTTACCGAACACCTCCTTAATTTTAGTGTCCCAAATTCTTTTTTTTAGACCCTATAAAATTGTAGGGTAAGTTTAAATTTGGCCTAGTTCGGACAGAAGGAAGGGCATTTGGGTGGTGATGAGTAAGCCACAAGTGATCTATGTTGCAGTAAGGTCTTGTTCTTTTCATTGGTAAATCTAAATTTACACTTAACCAACTTCAATCCACTTCAATCCACTTTTTACTATTTTAACCAACTTCCATCCATCATATGAAAAAAAATTCAACCCACTTCAACTAACTTCAACCCATTTCAACCAACTTCATCCTACTTCAACCCACTTTTACAAAAAAAAAATACATACTTCAAGTTACTTCAATTAATTTTTACCAATCTCTACCAACTTCACTCATTTGCTAACCCATATTTCCCAACGAAAAGAACAGGCCCTAAGAGTTCTGGCTCCTAATATTAAGTAACATCTCTAATATCTTTCGATTTTGGTTCCTAAAATAAAACTCGGAATCGAAACCGAAAACGTTTGGAGTGTTCGCAGCGTAAGGCACGCGGGGCAAAGGGTGGGGCCCGAGTGTCACCCAATCTGGAATTTTACAATTCCAGCCACTGTCACAAGTGTGGGAAACGCGGGAAGGAATGCCAGAGCGTTCCCCCTCTCATTCCAATTTTTTTGTCCTTTTCTGATTTTTTTTGTTTTCCTTTTTTTAAATAAAAAAATATTATTTAGTTAGTTAAACAAAAGGTTGTGTGTTATAAGGTAGATCCATAAAAAATATTTTATTAGATAATTTAAGTTGAAATTCCATTAGTTGAAGAAGTGATAGAATGTGAGTTTCACAAAATTGAAACTTTTGCTGATATGGTAGGCCTGAGTTTCAAAAATTGAAACTCAGATTGGGAATGCTCTTAATAACAAAAAATTGTCATAACCTATGGTGTAGGTCCAATTCTTCTATTGATTTTTTATATAAATGTCCGAACCCAATCTTCCATAAAATCCAAACCAAAATACCTAAAAATATTTTTCCTCCCATTGAAATTTATATTTGTTATGCTTATTTTCAAGTCAAAATTTATAATTTGCTCTCTCTATTTATTATTTTTGCTTTAGTCTAATAAAAGGACAAATAAAACTTGCATCGCATCTCAGTGAATATAATTTGCTACCTTTAATTGGTAGGTCTTAGGTATAAAGTGTTGTCTTATAGTTTAGAGGCCATAAAATGAATATCATTGGATTGTGGTTGATTTTTTTTTAACAATAAATAAATACCAAATACGGAAATTGAAAAAGTGTATACTTGGTGTGGGTACCCGAAACCGTAGTTATGGTTTCAGGTTCGAAAATTGTGGAACTGAATACCATGGTTCTAGTTCCGTTTTAAAAAAGCGAGAAACTTGTTTGAATTTGACCAGTTCTGACTCTGGTTCTCGATTTTGGGGGCGGGTACTCAGAACTGCTTACCCCAACTATAACTAAGTGTTTATAAGATAAGTAGCCCCCTTGTAAGAATGGATTTTCTATCGATGATACAAAGGGAATTGAAAGCTCTGCATACCAATTTGATATTAATGTTATGTTGGATACATTCTTGAGAAGCCTGAAAGGAAGGAAGATCTAAAGAGGGAGGAGACTAGAATTTCAAAGATCAATGCTTAAGATGTATGTTTCTTGATAACCAAAGAGGGGGGTGTTTATATTAATCCATCAATAAAATGAGCCATATTGTCCGAAGCCTGGGACATCACACCATCCAGTACATCATCCACCCACCCCCCTATTAACAAAGCTAAGAGGTCGCCAATGGACTAAATCATGAGCAACCCTCTTACCCAATGTCTTTACATAAGACCTAGCATAGAAATTAAAGGGACTAACCAAGACTAACAAATCAAAAACTAACAAACCCACAAAGAGTCTTGAACCAATTTATTTTTCAACGTTTGGATGAGCGTAAGACAATTCCCTTTAATAACTAGATGATCAAGATTGGCCTCTTTAGCACATGTCAACTTGAACAAACTTGCACATGCCTCCTCAACTTCAGGTCCTGCGTACCCTTGTCCTTACTTCATCCCAGCTATGATAACCTCACCATCCTCTCCCCTCTCCGTGAAACCCCCACCCCAACACCCATCTCTCACTTGCCCCCATCAAAATTTAGCTTTAACTACCCTCTCTGCGGCGATGTCCACGACCTGAGCAGTACCTCCCCAGCAACATTAGACCGAGCCTGGGCTTCATGGTAGCAGTAAACAAAAGATAGCACCCTGTCACTCAACCTAGCAAAATCCCAATCCTACTTGCCAAAAATAAATCTGTTATAGACATTCCAATATTCCAATCTCCAAATACGCTTTCAGATGTTGTGTTTATTAACAGAAGAGCCATCTCCGCCAGATAGTCACCGCCCAACAATGAAATGGTAGGCTAATTTAACAGAAAATAAGCCATTGGTAGAAAAATGTTATATCAACTTATCATTAGGCTAAGAAGTACAGCAGCATACCATGAATAGAATCTACATCACACGGCACAAAGATTACTGGACCAAATCCTCCTTCCAACTTCCGGTTTGAACAACCACCAAGTCGCACACTTAGGTTGATATGAGCACTAGAAATCGGAGAAATTACCTTAAAAGAGATCATGACCATTGCCAATAAGCCAGCGATTGCCGCTACTAATGACCTCTCGGGTGCCACAAATACTTCTCCAAGTAAAGTTAGGATTTTGGCCCAATTCTGCATCTAGAATAATCATATTTGGTGTACCTAGTTTTCAACGGACAGGCAACCAAAGAAGACTCATTCTTCATAAGTTGTCAAACCTGTTTCGCTAATAAAGCATCATTGAAGGCCTCCATATCACAAAATCCTATATCACCATCACCCTCATCCAAATTCAATTTTGGACCGCTTAACCAGTGAATTTTACAACCTTCCTATTTATGACCCCACCAGAATCGGTTAATTGCAGTTTGAATGGAGTGACGTAATTTCTTAAAAAATTTAAAGATACTCATTGCATAGGTCGGGATGGCTTGAGCAATAATTGTAATCAGCACCTCTCTTCCCACCTAAGAAATTAGTTTCACTATCCACTGGTCATCTGTTTCTTGATTCGGTCAATAATAAACAAAACCCATATATTTTTCTTAAGGAAGCATTTCTTGAATATCCAAACAATGTGTGATTCAGGATCTTTCGTCGGGCTTCGCGCCCTTACTAAAAAGCACATTCGTCTTAGTGAAGTTAACCATCTGACCCGATGTAGCTTGATATTTTCTCAACAACTCCTTTATTACAGCGACCTGCAACTCATCTTCCTTATAGAAGATGAGATTATCATCGACACTCAGCAGATGAGAAATAATAGGAGCCCATTGTAAAGTCTACTGCCATGAATAGCAGATTGTTCAACTAATTTCTTTAGGAGACCAGAAAGCCCTTTCAACACAAATAAGAATAAGTAAGGGGAGATAGGATCACCCTGCCATAGGCCTCTACTAGGAATGACATGCCTCGTCGGTACCCCATTGATCAAGAAGGAAAATGAGGATGATGTGACACACCGCATCACCAAATAAACCCAATGCCGACAGAAACCGAACTTTGATATAGCAGCCGAAAGGAAAGACCACTGCACCCGATCATAGGCCTTAGCCATGTCGAGCTTAATAGCCATATGTCTCCTTGCACTAGAGTCCATATACATAGCATGAAATAGTTCAAACGCAATCAGGATGTTATCCGTAATAAGCCTTCTAGAGGTAAACGCATTATCGGAGTCCCAGACAATACCATGCAGAACACCTTTAAGTCAGTTAGAAATAACCTTGGTAACCAACTTGTAAATCATATTACACAAACTAATTGGTCTGAAGTCCCCCATGGACGAAGATAGGGATGAGGGTAACAAAGGTATGATTAAGGAGGGGAGGGATAGCATGGCCATCCAAAATTGACAAAACTGCATTAGTGACATCCTTCCCAACTAAATCCCAGAACTTCTGATAGAATAAAGGATTCATACCATCCAGACTAGGAGCTTTGTGTGGGTGCATTTGTTTTAGGGCTTGTTCGACCTCCATTGCAGAGTAAGGGGCGCATAAAAGCAAATTCGTCTCCTCCGACACTTTGGGCTGAGCACACTCCAAGATCTTGTCCAAATCAATATAACCAGAGGCCACAAACAAATTAAAGAAGTATGTGTCACAACACCATCAATCGCCTGAGGCTCTGTTTGCATTGTGCCGTTGACATCCACAAGACCCTTAATATAATTACAAGACCTTCTGATGTTAGCCCTTGAATGAAACCACTGAGTATTGGCATCATCAAATTTAAGGTAGTCTGAGCGGGCACATTGCCACCAAATTAAAGAATTCCTTCCTTTTGCTTCCGTTCTCTAATTTTGGCTAGGACAACTCTCCAGCTTCTTGCATCAGTTTACAGCTTCAGTTTTTAACCGAACTGCTTGATTTCCTGAGTTACATTACCAAACTCATCAATGTTCCAGCAAGATAGCCTCTCAGCACAAGAACGAACTCGTGCTAATAGCCTATCCATAGCATCAACGTCCGCCCCTCCATCCCAAGACTGAGCTATAACAGGCCCGTATCTTGGCCTTAACCCACATAGTCTCAAAGCGGAATTTTGTCCATGCCTCTCCATGTTTCCTCCCTAGGTTGCACCCAAAAAAAAAAAAAAAAATTGGAAGCTGATCAAAAAGATGATATTCAATATGGATTACCACAGCAATAGGAAATAAAAGGGACCACTCAGTAGACTCTTATAAACGGTCAAGTCATTCCTCCATCTCCTCCTCCCCCTCTTGATTATTGCACCATGTAATCTCATAACCAGTAAAACCCAAATTAAACAGCTCACTATTCAAGAAGGCATTCCTAAACCTGTCAACATACGCTTGTGGTTTTGGAGGGCCCCCACGGTTCTCCTTATGATAGAAGATCTTATTTAAATCCCCACTAGCTAGCCATGGTAGGTCCGAGTGACTCTTAAGATCCCCAATTATGCTCCATGTCTTATACTTATATTGAGTTTCTGACCGTCCATAAACACTTATGAATCTCCAATTCGGCTCCTCCGCACCCCTTTGGATTTCTGAATCAAGATGAGAAGAGCAGGAAAGCAATATAAGATTCACCCTCTTATCCCATAATGTTGCTAACCCACCCGACCTCCCTCTAGCATCTATAAATACCCCAAAATAATCTCCTAACAGCCAATCATTCCTCCATCTCTCGCTTGCTCTTCTTGGTCTCTAACAGGAAGACTACACTAGGTGAATAACCTCGCAACAACTTGCAAAGATCAGACACTGCCTAGGCTTCACTTAAACCCTAACAGTTCACACATAAAATACTCATGGCCTTGGGCGGGGTTGTAACACAACCTCCGCCTCTGAAGAATTCGAACGTTGAGTAGAACCATCTATCACTACAACTCGCATCTTCTCTACCTTATTCAAGCTACCTTTCCCCTTTACTTTACGCTTGAGCACCTCAGGATGCGGAATCACAATCTCAGCGTCATCAATTACCATGCTAGCTGCCACTTCCCCCTGTATCCCCTTCACCGCCACCTCGGCCCCATACTAGGAGTTGTTTTCTCCGGGAAAAACAACCTTTGTCGTGCTCTACAAGGTTACGCATTGTTACAAAAGGCCAAAAAAAGTTTCTTCTCCTCTTATAGCTCGACCTCAATGTTCCTTCGATGAGATTTAAGTGGAGAAGCTCGAAGCCAGGCCCCGTACTGCAATAACGACTCATCTATATCAAGGTCAATTTTGTCACAAGCCTTGAAAACATATCCAAGTCTCTTGTAACCATAGCAAAACTCTGATAGCTTTAAGAACTTAAAATAAATTCGGATAGGTTTATTATCAAGTTTCACCGTAATCCCCTCTGCAAAGGCTTAGTAACATCAACATTAACTCGAAACCACAATGAATTATCAATGCCAAGCATAGCTGCCGCCTTACAGTCAACAGAGGTGCCAATTTTATCACCCAAAAATTTTACAAATGAACTAATTTGTCTAATACCTGGGACATCGTAAGCTTTCACCTAACATCAAGCCATTGTGAATATGATCTTAGATAGCTGCTCATTACCCGTCCATTCTTTGGTCAAGAGGATATTGCCATCAAAGGCCCACGGTCCCTCATCGAGGACATACTCTTTATCCTTCTTCGATAAGAATTAGAAAACAAAGAGATTTCGATCTAATTCACGAACTACCAATCCCTTTCCCACCTTCCAGATATTTTTCAAAACTGCCTTCATCGCCTTAATATTAAAATTATTCTGGGTGAGAAGCTTTCCCCAATACTCAATTCTATCTCTTGCCCCTTCTCTGCCGAGATCTCTTCATCTAAAACAGCAATCTCGTCCTCGTCCTTTGTTTATTTTAACTTTCCCCACTCAACTTCAAACCCTCTTCTGTGATGAATAAAGAAACTCAAACCTCAAGCAAACTACCGCAGAACCCTAATCAGGGGGAACCACACCAAAGGGTTTCTGTCTAAACACGAGGAGATACACTGCCAACAACCGTGATGACCACCAAGCCTACACCCAGGCTAACTTCGATCAACCGCCGGACTACAAATCTGATGGCACAAGACTCTCACAGTTACCCACTAGGGTTTCACTGAGAGTTAAAATTAGGAAGAGTCTCACAATCAGCAATGCTTAAGATAATTTGAAAACAAAGCATAGTAGGACTCATCGACTCATACAAAATTTGCTCAAGAAACTTTAGAGGTTGTCAAGAAAATTGATATTTCAGTTATTGGTGAAAAACTCCAACCATTGGAAAGATCATAAGAAGTTTAAAAAAAGAGTTCGAGAAAAGAATTCAAGCATGATGTTGGACATGAGCAAATTATGCTACTTGAAGTCAGCTGATGTCTAAGAAATATTCATTGATGTCTTTGCTAGAGTGTAGCTATCTCTTCTATTTGTCCTTGTAGGCATAGATTTTAGGTTGGTGTCCAATAGTTAATCGTATTTTTCCTTGATTTTAAATTTATTTTTTGGATCCATAGCAATAATCCGAAAAAAAACATGCTTTATAAATCATGTCATATGCTGATTATTATTTCTAAATATTTCCTTTTCTCAATTGTAGGCTTTAATTTCTTGTTATTCATTTTGTTTCATTTGGTTAATGACCATATAGCCTTAAACCTCTCCAATGGCCTGAACTTTTCGTTGGTAAATAGCAATTTACCAACTCAATTTTTTTTAAAGATTATTCCAATCTTTTTTATTATTTCCCAAGTCTTTACATTCTTCTCCATGAATTTCCTTTCCTTTAGAAAAATAAATTTTCCACCTCTTCCCAATCTTCACCAATTCTCTCAATAAAAAATTTCATTTGCCCCAATCCTTTCCAACTCTTACAAATCCTTCCTAACCCCTCCCTTTTTCCAACTATTATTTACCAATGACTAGAACAAACCGCATTGATATTTTCAGTGCTCATTATGATGAGGCTTTTCTATAACATTCAAAGAAATTACAACCTTTTTTTAAATAAACATATCATATTATCATGTAATAAAATGTTATAGAGTTTGATAAATTTTTAACCCTTTAAAATTCTTGAAGAGTACAAAGCAGATTTTTGATACTTCAATAATCTCTCTCTCCCTCCCTCAATATATATATATATATATATATATATATATATATATATATATATATATATATATATATATATGAACAAAATGTCTCAAGCCTAACATTTGACACATTCTCAGCAAATTATTGGGTGCAACAGGGCGGATATTTCATTTGTCCAATGGGGCCCATAATGTTTTGTTTTTTGGGTCTCGGTTTGGCCCTGTGTCTTGCATATTTGTTTAAAAAAACATTTTCATAACTCAAATCAAGCTCGTTATGTGTTTTCTTTTGCATTTTTCTTCATTCTGTTGCTCTGTTCGAGCATTAGTCCTCTTTGCTATTTCAATTCCTTCAGTTTTTTGGTAATTATTCAATGTCTGGTATTGCTCTGAACTTCGCTATTGATATTAAAGATTCTTCAAACACGAGTTCTTCTTTAGGTTTGATTATGCTATTGTTGATCTCTATTTTTGTTTTCGATTTTGGAATTTGTGTTGTTTTTGTTTTGTGCTCTGGTGACCTAATTTCGATATTTTCGAATTCGGTCGCGTTCGTTGTTATGATTCTGTGTTCGAGAAATATAATGTAGTTGGAGGTTGAATATATTTGTGCTTTTGTTATTAGTTGATTTGCAATGTTTGTTAGAATGATTGTTTTTTACTTGTATTTTGTTATTTCTAATTGTTTTTAATGGTTACAATGTTAACAATGTTTTTTTGTTTGATGTTTGAATATACTTCATTCTTAGTAAATTTTAGTTTGCCTAGTAGTAAAAATAATACCTCACCATAATTAGTTCTGTTCTCACTAAATATAGTTGTTAGCTCACTAGAAAAAGAAATATGTCAGCTCATTAAGTTCAATTTGTGCTAAACAATTATACAGTTTAGCCCACTGTAAAAATTATGTTTGCTTTTGCAGAGCACTTCTGTGCTCACTAGAAAAAAAATAATAAAAGTTCATCTATTTAAGAAAATATGTTTAGCTCACTAGGATCCAGCTTGTACTCACCAATTATGTAGTCTAACTCACTACAAAACTTATGTTTGCGTAATAGGAAAAACAATAGCTCATCATAATTAGTTCTATGTTCACTAAATATAGTTGTTAGCTTACTAGAAAAAGAAATATGTTCAGCACACTAGGTTCAGTTTGCGCTAAGCAATTATATACTTAGCTCACTATAAAAATTATGTTTGCTTTTGTAGAGAACTTCTGTGCACGCTAGAAAAAAAGTAAAAGTTCATCTCGCTAAAAAATATGTTTAGCTTACTAGGATTTAGTTTGTGCTCACCAATTATGCAGTCTAGCTCGCCAAAAAATTTTGTTTATTTTTACATATGATTCTTCATTTTTGCTGTCTACATTAGATCAATTTGTTGTAGAGGTCATTAATGCTAGTAATTACGTTAAAGTTTTGTCTAATCCTATTGGTGTTTCGAAAGGGAAAGACATGGCTTTTGAGTGCAATTGTGTTGTTCCTGATAATGGTAATATTATTGTTGTTGTGTCTAACTCTGTTGTGGCTGATAAGGGAAAATGTGTGGCTATTGATGCTAAATGTGTTGTTGAAGTAAAGGAGGCTAATGAATCAGAAATGATTGGTAAAAGGGTCAATTCTCTAGATGTAGCATTTGAGGTATACAATGAGTATGCTTTTCGTAAGCGCTTTTCTATAAGACGTGATAAGTTGAGGAGGAGAGAGGGTTCACAAGAGGTGCGTTCGAGGAAGCTTTGTTGCAATAAACAAGGTTTTAAAAGGAGCCATAGGTGCAATTGTAAGGATAGTGCTATTTTTGACATTAAAGCTAATGGTGAATGGGTTTGTAAGAAGTATGACATGATTCATAATTATAAATTGCTTTTGGAAGATTAGATTCATAAGTTGAGGTCGCATAAAAAAGTTAAGATAGCTCATGCTGATTTTTTCTAAAAGATAAGAAGAAATGATATGAAAGTTTCTCATATTTATCGGCTTCTAAGAAATGAGGTTGGGGGGTCCCCATTACTCAGGTTTAGCGAAAGGGATGCCTACAATAGTATTGAAAATGAAGTCAAAAGGACTCTAGATGGGGTGATACCAATAATTTGATATGTGTTTTAGAAAATAGGTGTGTCAATGAGCAAGTTTTTTTTTCTAATAAGTTTAAACTGGATGAGGATGATTATTTAATGAGCTTCTTTTGGAGATATTTGCAAATGAAATATGACTATTTATTGCTTGATGATCTCCTTGTATTTGACACAACATATAGAACCAACTGCTATGAGATGACATGCGTACCTTTTATTTATATGAATCACCATGCAAAGAATGTTATGATTGAATGTGGGTTTTTGAAGAATGAGAAGATTGAGAGTTTTGTTTGATTGTTTGAAACATTTTTGGAACCTATGGATAATGTATAGCCTAAAACTATGATGATGGATCAAGCATTTTCTATGACAAATGCTATCGAAAAGGTCTTCGATTTGGTAAAATATAGGTTGTGTACTTGGCACATCTTAGAGAATTCAAAAAGAAATATTGGTCATCTTATGGTTTTGGTTGATTTGTTGATAAGTTTGGCCATGTTTTGATGAGATATTATATCGGAAGCATAGTTTTATTTTTGTTGGAATAGGTAACCCCCTTTTGTTACTGTTTTTACCCTTTGCTCACCAAGGTCACATGTTTCTACTCATTAATTTATTACTTTCTGCTCACTATTTTAACTATGCAAGACTTGTTGAAGAGTATAAATATGCTAAAAATGCTTGGTTGGTTAGATTATATCAATTGAAAGAAAAATGGTGTCGAACTTTTTGAAAGGATGTTTTTCTAGTAGCATCATATCGTCACAAATAAGTAATTCTACAAATGCTTCTTTATTAAAGTGAGTCAATGCCACTTGTGGTTTGTTGATTTTTACAATATATTCTATGATGTTGTGATTGAGTGGAGGATTAAGGAGAAGGATGAGAATGTGAAGAACAAGAATGGGTTCCCTGAGATGTATTTGCCACATGGTAGCCTTTTATAGCATGCTTCGAAAATCTATACAAACAACTTGTACAAAGTTTTTGAGAATGAATACATTAAAGGGGAAAGGTGTCGTCAAGATGTGCTCAACTCAACTGAGAGTCCTTATGGTACAAGGCATACATATGTTATCTATGAGAATCGATTTTCGAAGAAGTTTGAGTTTGTGGTTAGGTTTAATCTTCCAGATTAAAATATTATTTGTGACTGCAAAAAGTACACTAAGAATGGTATTCTTTGCTGCCAGTATTTGCATATTTTTAATGCTCACTGTGTGCATAAAGTCCCTGATCAATATATTTTGAAATGATGGAGTAGGCTAGTTAGACCCCTTTGGGCTGTAGAAGAAGTTTCAAGTATTAATATTGTTGGTGTTCCTGATTCCATATAGAGAATTCAGATGCATAGACAGTTTAAGTCTCTACTTCTTGCAAGTGAAGCTAATGTCCAAGCAAGAAAGTTATGTAAAGAAGCTTTTGGCAAGTTAAAGGTTAACGTTGGTGTTGTTGTAGGTTCAATTTATATTCGTGAGGCAGAAAATGATCAACAAGCTAGTGCTGGTAATCAAGCCATTCATGACCCCAAGGGTTCCAGAAGAAAGGTCAAAGGAATGTAAGGAGGAAAAGTACATCGGAAAAGATGTTAAACATTGTAAGATCAAGGAAGACAAGGATTTATTCAAGGAATGGAGGAGATGTATCACAACCTCAGGTTAAATTCTTTTCACAATCTCAGTGAATATGTTATATTTCTCATAATAATATCTTTTGCAGTTTGCTAAAATTGTTGATAGGCTCACTAAAATATATTCTATTTTGGCTCACTAAATATGTTCATACGCTCACTAATATTGGGGTATTAGCTTACTAAAAATGTGCATTAGATCACTACATTTTTCGGTGCTCACAATGCTAGTCATACAGGTTTCGCTCACTAAATTGGTACGTTGGCTCACTAGGCATATGTATATGCTTCCTAAAAATATATTTTTCCCACAAGTGTTTAGGTTATTCTTACAGGTGCATCTAATCCACCAGTAGATTTTAACAGAATGTATAGAGTATTTAACTTGATTTTTGATGAAAGGTTGAGGCAACCAAATGGAGGTAGCATTCTTACCACTCAGCTGAACCCTCCTTCTGAAGCTTCTAGCATTCAGGTGTAATTTTTTCCTTGTCTTTTTTGTTGCTCCTGCAAGTGATTTTTTTTTTTTTACATTGGTGTTTTAATGGTAATATTAATATAAATGAATATGTTAATTTATTGTGTGAAATAGGTTAGCTGTGAATCCAGTATGGAATTATTGTTGGCAAGTGATTTCATTTTGGTATGACCAAAGTGCTTTGATTTTGTATGTTTTAATGATTATCTTTCTCGCTCTCTAAAAATTATATTTTGTTCACTATAAGTCATGTGTATTGTGCAGGGTTGAAGAGATTGCATTGGCATCTAGCATTAATGAAGTACATCTAGCACATACAATAGTTTTTTTTTTTTTTTTTGGTAATTCAAAATTTTATTTTTCTTCGTTATGATGTTTTTATTTTGCTATGTGATGAGATTTATATAATTTTAAAATTTAGTAAATCATTTAGAATACCTTTAAAGTTTGTAATATATTGCTCACTGCTGAAGTATCACAGCCCACTAGTTTTGTCCTCTAGCTCACCAGAATTTACAAAACTATTTGTACCTTTTTTTGGTGATTTAACATTATAAAAGAATAGTATTCTTTGATGATGAGATTGTGCGCACTACAATATATGAAACATTTTGGTAATAATAGTTGTAAGTTTATATGATATTAGTGTCTAGGTGAGTTTATGTTGTTGCTCAATGCAGAATTCTTGGAGCTCACTAGTTTTTCCTCCTAGGTCACTAGATGTTACAATATTTTATTTTTTTTTTGGTTTTAAGCATACTGCTATATGTGAAATATTCAATATTAATGATTGAATATTAAATGTTGTATAATATTATTTCGCCATCATTAAGTTTAAGCATACTAAAAGGTATGAAATATTCAATATTAGTGTTCATATGATAGTATTGTCTACATTAGCTCCAAAAGTTTGCCTAATTAAAGCAGCTTTAGTGCGTAAGAACTTGATCATATCTCAAATTTCATTACTTATGCCTTTGGCACTAGATTTTGGCTTGCATTTGCATTCATTTCTGCCTATTGTTTATCATGGAACTCCTTTGCCAGCTCTTCACTCTATTCATGCATATATTTTCTTCATTGTTGATGATCTCATAACAGTACCATGCTCTCATTACATCAAGCAGATTCTTGTCCTGAAAACAGAAAAAAAGAAGTCATTATGGATATATTTGTTGCTCTTTAATTAATATTTATTTCAAGACATTTTTAAAGACTTACGTCATTCTTCTTGAAACCACATTCCCATTTATTTGTCTGGTCAAACTATGACTCCATGTGCCTCATGTAGAATATCCCACAATCTATGACATTATCTGTTGTTCTCCAATGACGTTCTCATTCGTATTGCTTTCATTTTCTTGACAGCTCATGTTTTGGATGGCGAACACTATCCTCAAGAAATCTTCCGAAAGTTTTTGCTTATGTACAATCAGCATTTGTTATAGTTTGTCAATATATTGCAACACAAATAATTTCCTATCAAACATTTTTTGGTCATTAAATATGTTTGTCAGCACACTTAACACGTGTATTTGGTGTGAATTTTATATTTTGTTTTAAAACCCTTTCTACTTGCAAGTGCACAAGGTTAATTGTAGACAAGCGAGTATAGGGGTGTCGATCTCACGAATAACAATATTGATTTTTAATTTCAATTCTTCCTACTATAAAGAATAAGTTGAATGAGGAGTGTAATTATCAATATAATCAAAGAAACCAAAAAAAGAAGAGTAAAAGTGTCAAGCAGAGAGAATTCAGATGAGATAATGTTCTAGGATTTCGGATTTCACCTTTGATGCAAATATTGAATTATTTCAAATGGGGATTTGATTTGTCTCTTGTGCAACTTAAGCTACAAGCATTAAGTCATAAATTGAAAAAATGAATTATAATTATCAAATAAAACAATTTATCTAGTGGCTTAGTATGAATTATTCTTTTTACATATAACTCATCTAATTTCTAGCATAAATTATTCAATTTTAACAACTATAATTTTAAGGCCATTTGCATAATGTCATATTAGTCTATAAGGTCTAATATTCATTTGAGATAGCAAATTAAACTATTGTAATCAACATGATTAAATAATAGTATTAGAATGCATAAGTAGGTTAAGATTAAATTTACACTCAAAATTATGCAATCAAAGAGACAAAAAATTTACCCCAAAAGAAATTAGCAAAAATAATATTATTATCAAGGATCCATTCTAATCCTAGAAATGAGTAGTTTAGCCAACCATAGTCAGTAAAAACACCATGATAATTGGTATATTTCACTACCTATGTCCAAACTTTTGTACTCAATTACAAACAAATGAAGTAAACACTTTCAAATTTAACTTACAAATGAGATGAGAAGAGAAGAGAAAAACAGCCAACAAAGCTTATTTTCTTCCAAACCCCTCAACCCAAATGATTTTGTCTTACAAAATACTCTCAACTCTCTAAAGAAAAAATAGAAGATGGAAGGTAGAATGCTTGGATGAATGGATGAGTGTATCAATGTCTCATGAATCCAACCCATGATCCCTTTTTATAGTAAAAATTCCCCCTCTCTTTGTGCCAAAAATTAATGAAAATAATTAATTCTCAATTAATTCGGCTGTTACATTGCATGAAAATGGGCTAGTCTTAAGCTAAAATTAATCAAGTTTAATTAGCTTTGGCTAGGTTAACAATTAGCCATGTGGGAAATTTAGGAAAAGGAGTGGGCTGCAAAGGAGGAGTTGGATGAATGCTGACAGGCTACTAGGATATGCCCAACTGATTTGTGAGGGAGAGGGAGAAAAGAAGCGGAGCTGGGCAGTGGGCCGTGCAGATCCGGCCTAGCCGAGAGAGAGATGGTCGGGTTGCTTGCTGGGTTGCGCCTCACAGGCCCAGGCAGAGGTAGAAGATAGAGATGAGTGAGGAGAAAAGAAGAAGGGGGACTGGCAGACTGGGCCGTGGCTGGGCATGCGCGTTCGTGGGCCACGAAGCACACAAAGCCCAGACGGCGAGAGAGAGGAAGTGAGGGAGATGCAACGCTGGGCTGGAGTTTGACGGTGGGCCGCGGGCGAGCTACGAGCTGGGCTGCCAAAACAGGGCCACACGGCTGGACCTTTTCTTCTTCTTTTTTTTTCCTTTTTTTTTTCCCTTGGGCTTGAGCTTTGGGCATTGCACATGTGAGAGGTTGGAGTAGAATTAATCAATTCCACCCAAATTCTTCTATTTTTATTTTACCTGAAAATCACATAAAATATGCATTATTTACTCATAAAAATATATTTCAAAGACTTGAGAGTAGGTAAAATAAAGGAGAAAATTACATATAAAATATAAATTATCAACTCCCTCACACCAAAACGTTGTTAGGCCTCGAGTAAAGAACAACCATAATGCATAAGTTCACTTAATCCATCAAGTAGAATAAAATCAAAGAAGAAAACCAAGTGATCCAACTATGAATGCTCACTTCACATCACATATTTCAATTCACTACCAACCCACAACTCATTATCAAATACTTCTAATTTCAACTAAGTCAATAGGCCAAAATTCAAGTAAATTAAGTGAATAATGACACCATGTCGTAAACCGTGAGCATAAAATTTCACCCCACATAACAAAAATCACAAGAGCATCTTCAAAATCAAGTCCGCAATACCAAGTCACCTTATCAACCCTTTTTTTTTTAAAAAAAAATTTTTTTGATTTTTTTTTGAGACCCTGAATTTGTCAAAAGCTACTTGATTCCATGTGCTTTCTTGAGTGGATAAAGATATGAGTATAGATGACACTCAGAGAAACACTTATGTAACGCCCCCATCCCTTAGGGCCGGAAGCATTACGTTTTCCTAACTTCTTACTGAAATTCTGAGACAAAACGGACAGATCTTCCGCTAAAAACTAACCGTTTCCAGGCTAAAAATCTTACAAAAAGTCCTTGTAATCAACGGAAGCGCAAAACATTAAAAAAAACTCAACGGCCACACGCTGGAGTTCATAACTCAACGAGCCACCCGCTCGGAGTACACCAACCAGATTAATTCATGAATAAAGAAGAAATGGAAGATACAACTCAACGGTTCACACAACCGGAGTATTGGGGTTTATATCCCAAAGATAGCTAACTTTAACCAAAAGACATCTAACTGACTAGATAGTTGGCTCATAAGGCCATACAGAGCGACTCAGAAACAATATGCATTACATGAACTTAGAATACCTGTTTACAACCATTTCAAACTGAGAATACATAACGTGACTTCATTAAACATGTAAGATCTCCTCAATTGAGTACAAACGACATCTTGCAAGCATGAACAGATTCCATCTTGACATAACTGATTCAACTTTTTCCTGTTATAAAGAAAACCTGGGGAAAAGGGGGAAAGAGTAGTGGGATGAGCAACCACACGCTCAGTGAGTGTTCCCCAACCTCCTTAAAACCAAAACCGTTGCAGGCAGTAATATCTTTACTAGTCACATAGCACGTATCCTTACTTTACTATCATATTAGGCATTCATAGAATTCTTATGGGAACATCACTAACCATAAACTTCACTTTAGGCACTCAAACTCATTTCTAGGTCTCTAAATGACCAAACTTCTTTACTACTAGGTAGTCAAACACTTAAACAACGGATGAGGCTAAGCGCAGGAACTTTCTTTTTCATAAACATAACTTCTTGGCATTCTATTCGAACTATGCATGAAACCCTATTCACATGATGTGCACATAAGGTTATTTCTTTTCAGAATCATACTCTTCTTGGCATTTCATTCGTATGGCATGCATAAGATACACACATTTCAAGTCTCAATCAATTCTCATTCATAGGATATGCATGAAATATGCTCATGAGACTTACTTCTCATATTCGTATCTTCTTAGCATCTCATTCATAAGTTAAACTTAAAACATGCACATGTCATATACAGGAAGCTTTCTTTCTTTTACTGAAAACACTTCAAGAGGCTCATAAAAACTCTTCTCTTAGCCTCTTGAGGCTCATATTCTTTTAAAAGAATCTCTTTCATCTTGGTCTCATAATGACCTTTAAAAACTTTCTTTCTGAAATACTTAAAAAGGCGAAATGCCAACTGCTTTTCTTATTTAATAAGAAACTACTCTGAGCATAAGATCATCATAAAGTACTGGTTGGGAGAGATCTACACTCAATCCCAGTGAGATTAACTCACACTAAGCTCTTACTCCCGCGATGGCAACTAACTTTGAACCTTAACCCTCGTCAGGGTCTCTAGGGATTACTCCCTAGGCTAGGGATTCCCCCGTTCAAGCAGGTTCACTCCCATCTATTGTCCCTAAGCACTTATCTTAGCCATTTAAATTGGTCATAACGACTAATAAGTTTGCTGCCTCTCACAGCGAAATCCTTTATCATGCAACTCACGCCTTTGTAAAACTCTTTAGGATTCCCCCGTTCAAGCAGGTTCACTCCCAAAACTGTATTCATTTAGTTAAAATATGCCATCATGCACTAACATTTATGGCTACTATTATTTCAAAATATAAAATCCTTCTTTGAAAATCTCACCCTTATGCACATAATGTAACTTGACGACATGGGAGAGAAGGGGCTCCACATGTATCACATTCAAGCACTTCATAATCAATTCATCACAATGAGCCACACATGGCCTAGCAATCCACACGATTGCGGTTAATTAACAACCTAAACTCCCTCCTCACAAGCACCGTACCACAAGAACCTCGAACCACTCATACTTCTACCTCAAACCATCCAACTACCATCTCGGTTTTCAATTCGATAATCATAACATATTATCAAAAAGGGTCTTATGAAATAGCTATGTATAACTTACCGAGCAAGCAGCAACCGTCCCATAGCTCGTTACCACATACAGAAGCATAAATATATAGGTATTTTTGCATTAACTTGAAATAAGAACTTAATTAACTGAAATAAACTCACAACGCATGAAATTTAGTCTACATTCATGACTTGCGAATAGAAGGTAAGCATACCAAATTCATACCACTTTCACGCATAACTAATCAACTAATATTCAAAGTCTAACCATCCAACTAAACATGCACTGGCTTAAAATATTCTCAGGTTGTTTCAAAGGGTACTCTTAAGCATGAATTAGCTAGTTCAATGTGCGTCAATTTAAAGAATGCTTGCTATTCAAGGGTTACTTATAAATATGAACTAATCAAATTAGCCTGCTTCGATCTTAGGTGATCTTGGTTCATTTCAAACATTCATACATTGGAGTTAAGGGGGTAAACATGCTCACTTCGTCATTCAAATGTTATTTCCAAAGCTGTTTTATAAGCATAGTTCAATTGAATAGGCAAGTAGATTCGAAGCGTTCATTCATTGTTTTGAAGTTACATTTCAAGTCTAATTGAGCTATTTCAGCATAATACGATTCTAAACGTTCATTTATTACATCAAAATCATTATTCGAATCTAAATAAGTTATTTAAGCATAAGTCCTTTCAGGGTGTTCGTTTCTTTTCGAAGCTATTAATCGAGCATGAATTGACTAGGTGTACATGGGTCGATTCTAGGCATTTATAGTCTATTACGAAGTCATTGAACGAACATGATTCCGCTAAGTATACATATAACGATTCTAAGCATTGAAAGTTTACTTCGAAGTTATTAAACGATCATGGGTCATTTATGGTTTACTTCGAACTTAATAAACGATTATGAATTAACTCAACATACATTCGTCGTTTCTAAACATTTATAATCCACTTCGAAGTTAGTTTTCAGGCATCAATTAACTGAATAGGTTCGAATCAAAGCTAAACATGCATAATTCACTTCGAATAAAGTCTTCAGGCATGGATTAACCAAATAGATTCGAATCAAAGCTAAACACGCATAATTCACTTCGAATTAAATCTTCAGGCATGAATTAACTAAATAGATTCGAATCAAAGCTAAACACACATAATTCACTTCGAATTAAATCTCATGCATAAATTAACTAAATTGATTCGAATCGAAGCTAAACATATCTAATTCACTTCGAATTGAAACCTCAGACATAAATTAATATATCAGGCGTAATCTACGTCAATTAATTCGAATTGAAGCTAAACATATATAAGCCACTTTGAATTAACATTTCAAGCATAATTCACCTAAATTGATTCGAATCGACGCTAAACGTATATAATTCGTTTCGAATTAAGAACTTAGGCATAAATTAACTACATGCATTCGAATTAACGCTAAACACATATAATTCACTTCGAATTACAATCTCAGGCATAAATTAACCAACTGAATCGAACCTAAACATGAATAGCTCACTTTTTGACATTTATAATGAATTTAACGAACCCTAACTTGACATGCAACATCAATCTGCCGAAAAACATTTTTGAAAATAGTAATAGCTTAGGAGGCGAGAAACACCCACCTGGACTCCAAGATAGAGGTTCGATTTCAAGGCTGCTAGCTCGACTCTAGGGCTCGTACAACTCCAATCCCCCAGCTCTTGTCCACTAACACACAAACAAGCCCCATACCACGCCCAATTCGTTGAACCCGAACCCTTGCTCGACTGTTGCTAAACCCAAAACCCTAGCTTCCGATTTGATGAAGTTTCAGTGCGGTTTGGGTCAAATTCGACCCCTCAATTTATAATGGGGGTCGATTTTGGCGAGTATGGCCGGATTCCGGCATGTGGTGGTGGTTCAAAGCACCGAAAACGTGGCTGGCTTTGGCTTCAATTCACAGAGAAAGATGGGGAAACGGGTTGGTGGTGGTTTGGTGCGAACAGGGACCACCATGGGGCTCGCCGGCGACGCGTGGGTGTGAGGAGGGAGGAGGTGACCGGCGTGGGGTTGCTGGTGGTCGCGTGTGAGGGAAGACACCGAGCAGAGAGGGGGGTGTCAAGGTTTGAGAAACCGCTTCCTTTCCTGGTTCGCGGTCTGTCGCCCCCTCTCTGTCGTGGTGTCGCGGGTCGCCGGCGCCGCCTCCGTCGCTGCCTGGCCGGCGACACCTCCCTCTCTCCCTCTCTCTCTCGGCGTTGGGGTCGTGGCTGGGTTGAGGACCACCCCCCTGCTCGCGTGTGTTTTCTGCCGTGAAAGAGAAGGGGCTTGGCCCCCCTTTTGTCCCTTTTCCTTTTTTTTTTGATTCAAGTTGATCAATAATTGGTACCGCTAGTCTAGTTCGTATTCCGAACTCTAAACCAGAATCACTAACACGACCTTCTATCGACTATTCGTTCCCAAATATGTCGAGGTTCAATTTCCATAAATCTCGAAACTAATTCTAAGATTGAAATCCTAAACGTATTCGGGAAACGACTAAATAAATCGAATAACGACTAAATTTAACTATCGATATAATTTGAAGGCACAAATAGCACGAATTAACTTCAAAATCAATAATAACAATAATAATTCCTTTTTTAATAAAAATTATAGCTCCCAAAAGCACATCGATAATAATTTAACTCACACAGTTACTAAAAATACGAATTTAGAACGTAAAAAGGAAATTTAGTTACTTAACGGAAAACAAAAATGCGGGGTCTTACAACTTAGTACATATTCAGGTGATTAAAGATATGGATAAAGATAGAACCTAAATATTAGTACTGGAATCAGAACTTGAGTAATTCAATTTATTTTAATTATTGAATGAAGTCAAAGGGGAACTCAATGCTTATCAAATACTCAAGTTGACATCGGAAATGGGGTGACATCTCAAACTCAGAATCGGCTACATAGTGACATTACACAACAAAAATCTTGGCCTTCAACTAGTCAAAGCTAGAAATAATATCTAATGAGCATGGATCACATGAATCAAATCCACATAATAAGAGTAGAACATGCATAATCATAACACTCAAGCTCTTCCCAAAATCAAATTTACCCAAAGATTTTCAATTTCAATTTGACTTCCCCCTGTACCTAAACCTTACATTGCCCTCAATGTAGAAAACGTAAAGAAAGAGGGAAATGGAGAAAAGAGCAACACAACCTGACAGCATGAGAAAATCATATCCATATAAGCCCAACAATCAAACTCTCAATTGCACCTTCACAACTACCCCCAACCACAAAAGCTAAAAACCAAGTGAAGAATCACACCCAAAAACACAAGCACACCAAAAAGAAGGGAAGAAGGACGGGAAAAGAAAAACAAAAACAAAAATGACTCAAATTTTCCTAAAAAGATTGGGTTGCCTCCCAACAAGCGCTAAGTTTTGTGTTTTCAGCCAGACAAGGTCCCACCCACTAATCATAGTAGACAGGGTCTACTAGATTGATGGATTCAATCAAACCAGGGTCAATATCATGAGTCACAACAGGTTTCAAACGTTAATCATTTACCATAAGAACTCTACCATCTTGGGGATCCATAATTTGAACTGCCCCAGAGAGAAACACTTGTTGGACAACAAAAGGACCATCCTATCTAGATCTCAACTTGCCATGAAATAGCTTAAGCTTAGAGTTAAAAAGCCAAACCTTCTGATTAAGTTCAAAAAATTTACGAGAAATCATTTTGTCATGAAAAGCTTTGGTTTTGGCTTTATAAATCTTAGCATTCTCATAGGCTTCATTACGCAATTCATCCAATTCATTCAATTGAAGCCTACAGTTAGAACATACTTGTTTCATATCAAAATTAAAAGCTTTAATAGCCCAAAAAGCACGATTTTCTAATTTAACTGGCAAATGACAAGCCTTACCAAAAAGAAGTCGGTAAGAAGACATCCCAATGGGAGTCTTAAAAGCAGTACGATAGGCCCAAAGAGAATCATGCGATCTCAAAGACCAGTCTTTCTTATCGGGTTGAACTGTTTTCTCAAGTATAGACTTGATCTCATGATTAGACACCTCAACTTGACCATTAGTCTGAGGATGACAAGGAGTAGCTACTTTATGAGTCACAGAATACTTTCTAAGCAAAGTCTCAAAAGATCGATAACATAAACGACTACCTCCATCGCTAATAAGAGTTCTGGGGGTAGTATATCGACAGAAAATGCACTCTTTCACAAACTTAACCACAACCTTGTGGTCATTGGTCCTAGTAGCCTGAGCTTCCACCTATTTTGACACATAATCAACAACAACCAATATATATACAAAGCCAAAAGATGCGGGAAAGGGACCCATGGAATCAATGCCCCACACATCAAATATTTCAACAATCAGAATAGGGAAAAGGAACATCATATCACGACGAGACAGGGCACCCGTATGTTGACAATGCTCACAAGTAAGACAGAATCGGTGAGCATCTCTAAACAGAATGGGCCAGAAGAACCCACTTTGTAAGACTTTAGCAGCTGTCCTACAACCTCCAAAGTGACCACCACAAGCATAAGAGTGATAAAAGGTGAGAATACTATGAATTTCACTCTCGGGGATACATCTACGTACCACTTGGTTAGGGCAATGTTTGAAAAGATAAGGGTCTTTCCAATAGTAATATCTTACATGTGAGAAGAACCTATCTTTCTCTTGTTTGGATCAGTGAGGAGGAATCTTACCAACGGCAAGGTAGTTCATAATGTGAGCAAACCAAGGAAGAGGGGTATGTGACACAACAAATAGTTGCTCATCAGGAAAGTGTTCAGAAAATCTAACTGAGTCATCAGTACACTCAGTAAGGATTCTACACAAATGGTCTGCAACAAAATTTTCAGAACCTTTCCTATCTTTTATTTCAACATCAAACTCTTGGAGCAACAAAATCCATCTAATGAGTCTTGGTTTAGTGTCATTCTTAGCCAACAATTGTCTTAATGTAGCATGATCAGTAAACACAATCACTTTTGAACACAAAAGGTATGGACGGAATTTATCAAGTGCAAATACAACAGCTAGCAACTCTTTCTTAGTAGTTAAATAATTCTTTTGAGCATCAGTAAGAGTTCTACTACCATAATAAATGACATGAGGCATTCTATTCATCCTTTGACCCAAAACAGCCCCAATAGTAAAATCAGATGCATCACACATAATCTCAAACGACAAAGAAAAATCAGGGGATTGCACAATAAGGGCTGACACCAATGAAGACCAAAGCTTCTCAAAAGCTTTGACACAAGACTCATCAATTACAAAAGGAGCATCTTTAGTGAGGAGATTAGTAAGTGGGTGAGCAACTTTACTAAAATTCTTAATAAACCTCCTCTAGAGGCCAAGGAAAGATCTGACTTGCTTCACAGAAGAAGGCACAGGCAGATTAGAAATCAAATCAACCTTGGCTTTATTAACCCCAATCCTTTTTTTAGACATTTTGTGACCCAACACAATCCCTTCTTGGACCATGAAGTGACTTTTTTCCCAACTCAAAACAAGATTCACTTCTTCACATCTTTTTAGCACAGTGGATAGACTAGCAAGGCACACATTAAAGGAAGAACCAAAAACAGAGAAATTATTCATAAACACCTCCATGAAATTATCAATATAATTAGTAAATATGGCCATTATGCATCTCTGGAATGTGAAAGGTGCATTACACAACCCAAAAGGCATCCTCCGATAGGCAAAGGTACCTGATGGGCATGTAAATGTCATTTTCTCTTGGTCTTAAAGATAGACAGGTATTTGGTTGTAACCAGAATAACCATCTAAAAAGCAACAAAAGCTCTGTCCAGTCAATTTTTTCAAAATTTGATCAATGAATGGGAGGAAAAAATGGTCCATTCTAGTTACAGAATTCAACTTTCTGTAATCAATACACACTCTCTACCCTGTGGTTTGTCTAGTGGGAATCAATTTGCCTTCATTATTCTTAACCACAGTTATGCCAGATTTCCTAGGGACCACTTGAACCGGACTAACCCATTGACTATTAGAAATAGGGTAGATAATGCCTGCATCTAAAAGCTTTACTACTTCTTTCTGAACAACTTCTTTCATGTAAGGGTTTAGTCTGCGTTGCATTTGCCTAACAGGTTTAACTTCGTCCTCTAAATGAATCCTATGCATACAAATTATAGGACTAATCCCTTTCAAATCAGCCACTGACCACCCAATATCACCCTTATGATCAGATAAGACACGAATCAACTCTTCCTCTTGATCACAAGATAAAAAAGAATATATAATAACAGGTAGGGTCTCTTTGGGGCCTAAAAACACATACTTGAGTGAATTAGGAAGAGGTTTCAACTCAAGTTTAGGTGGGGACACAACAGAAGGTGGCATAGGAGAACTAGCCAAAGGGGGAAGGGGTTCATAAGTAGACACCCAAGAGGAAGACTTAAGATGAGGAGTGAAGTCAAGAGTAGAATCCATCTCATCTATTGCACTTCCTAAATCACAGAATCTCAAATCCCCATGGGAAAGACACGTTCCCAAGGGATCACTACTCAGAATAGCAGGCAAAGCTTCTTTAATTATTTCATCAATCACATCAACAAAGAAGCATTCAGATTCATCTTGAAACACAGATTGAGCAGAAGCTTTGAAAATATTAAGCCTAATCCTCATGTTCATGACCGAGACATCCATCACTCCCGACCTACAGTTAATGGTAGCATTAGCTGTGGCTAGGAAGGGACGTCCTAAAATAAGAGGGATTTGCTTAGAAGCATGACTGGGGTCCATGTCCAACACAATAAAATCAATAGGAAAGAATCCTTTATCAATTTGCACCAAGATATCATCTATCCACCCCCTAGGAGTCCTAACTGACCTATGGGCAAGCTGAAGGGTAAAGTTGGAAGGTTTCAGTTCACCTAATCCTAACTCTAAATAAACAGAATATGGTATCAAATTAACACTAGAACCCAAATCCAAAAGTGCCTTTTCAATTTTATGATTGCCAATATAACATGAGATGGTAGAGATACCAGGATCTTTGAACTTAGGTAGAGTGTCACATTTAAAATCGAGCTCACTTGTTTACTTAGAAGAACTTTTTTAGACTTGTCATCTTTAGATTTCCTTTTAAAAGTGCACATGTCTTTAAATAACTTAGCATAAGCAGGGATTTGTCTAATCGCTTCCAAGAGAGGAAGATTGACCTTAACTTGCTTAAAGGTCTCTAGAATGTCATCTCTTTGTTTGTCTTTCCTAGAAGGAACCCTTGGCTTATATGTCACAGAAGAGTCAAACACAACAGGAGAAGGGGATGGGCCATTCTCTTTTTCAAATTCGAGGTCACTCTCCAAAGTCTTAAGTCTTTCTTTTTTATCATGTTTCTTCTCACTCACCTTGTTATCTACTTCTTTACCACTCTTAAGAACCATTACAGCTTTTAATTGGTCAAATTGTTGGCCTTTAGGGGTCCAAATGGGATGACATGGAAGTTTTTCTTTTTCTCTTTTACCTATAGCTATGGCTAGTTGCCTAAGTTGGGTTTCTAACTTAACTATGGATTGTGAGTGAGAGTCAACAATATGTATTTTAGACTCAATTCCTTGAACTTTAGAATCAATATTTTGCACAACAGAAGTCAAGGTACCAAGGGCAGAAATTACCTTGTCAATTTCAGAGCTCCCAGATGGAGCTAGATGGGAAGAAGGAGGAGCATATCTCTGGTTTTGAAAACCAGGAGGGGTAGATCTATTGGACTGGGCCTGAGAATTCTCAACATTTTAAGACCTCCATGAAAAATTAGGATGATTCCTCCAACCATGGTTATAGGTATTCGAATACGGATTATTAGAAGGAGGAAATGCTTGGGCAGCATTTACTTGTTCAGGCACACAGTCAGACTGACTAATACATGGACAGTCAACAGAAGCATGCATGGGACTAGCACAAATCGAACATACATCTTGCATAGAAGGGGCATTAGACACTTTGTTCATGCATAACAATTGATAAAATTTCTTAACTAAAGCATCAACTTTACTAGAAAGGTCAACTGAATGTGAAACCTCACAAATCCTCCCTTTACTTCCTAATTGCCTAGGGAAATCAAAATGTAAGGAAGTAGCATGCAGATGTGAATTTTCACTCAAATGTTCAAACAACTCCCAAGCTTCTTCAGGAGTTTTGTACAAGAAACTACCACCACATGATGCATCAACCATTTGTCTATTATGCTCATCTAAACCAAAGTAAAAACTCTGGACAAGTTGCCACATAGGTACCTCATGGTGAGGACAACTTCGGAACACCTCTGTAAACCTTTCCCAACTTTAATGCAATTGCTTATTTTTATTCTGTGAGAAAGTAGTTATAGCACGTCGTAAAGCAGTCAGTTTTCCAATAGAGAAAAACTTATTCAAGAATTCTTTTTTCAATTGATCCCAAGTGGTGATATTTGTCTTAGTATCCAACCAAGTTTTAATTTTATCTTTCAAAGAAAAAGGAAAAAGCCGTAAACGAAGAGCACCATCAGAGATATTATTCAAGAATACAGTAGAGCAAATCTCTAAAAACGCATCAACATACTTGAAAGGATTTTCAGACTCGAGCCCATAAAACGACGGTAATATTTGGATTAGAGAATGATTAATCTCAAATGGCATCGTAACAATGGGCATGCGTGATCTTGTAGGTGAATCATAAGTGGCAGGAGTGAAATGCTCCCTAAGTTGCTTAGGCGGTGGGGTTTGTTCTTCAGCCATCTTTTTCTTATATTCCTTTTTCTTAGCTCTTATCTTTCGAAGAGAGCATTCAATTTCAGGATTATATGGTATGAGATCTAAGCACAAAGAACATCTATCATGCATATACCCACAAACAACCAAAAGAATAGAATGAAATTACCACCACAAGAATAATCACCAAACAGAAGAAGAAAAGTGAAGAGAGAGATAGGAAGAGAAAAGAAAAATAATAATAATTATAAAATAAAATAAAATAAAAGATCCAAGCGAAGGGGGAAAACTGAAGAAAATAAAGAAAAATAAAATTACAGAAATAAAAGAGATGAGGAAAAATAAAAGAAAAAAATGGAATAAAAAGGAGGGGGATTGTAAGATTAGATGCAATAAATAAAATAACAGAAATAAAAGAGTTAGTTTAGAAGGGATAGGAAAAATAGTTAGATTCGAAGGGAATAGGGGATAACAAAAATAAAATAGTTAGATTAGAAGGGATTGGGGAAAGAAAAAAATAAAATAACTGAAATAAAAGGGATGGGGATAGAGAAATAAATAAATAAATAAAATTGTTAGATTAGCAGGAAGGGGGAAATAAAATAAAAGAAAGAGAAAAAATCAAAAATCACTATTCGTTCCCCGGCAATGGCGCCAAAAACTTGGTGTAAATTGTATATTTTGTTTTAAAACCCTTTCTACTTATAAGTGCATAAGGTTAATTGTAGACAAGCGAGTATAGGGGTGTCGATCCCACGATGAACAATATTGATTTTTAATTTCAACTCTTCCAACTATAAAGAATAAGTTGAATAAGGAGTGTAATTATCGATATAATTAAAGAAGTAAAAAAAAGAAGAATAAAAGTGTCAAGCAGAGAGAATTCAGATGAGAGAATGTTCTAGGATTTCGGATTTCACCTTTGATGCAAATATTGAATTGCTAATTCAAATGGGGATTTGATTTGTCTCTTGTGCAACTTAAGCTACAAGCATTAAGCTATAAATTGAAAAGATGAATTATAATTATCAAATAAATTTATTTATCTAGTGGCTTAGCATGAATTATTCTTTTTAGACATAATCATCTAATTTCTAGTATAAATTATTCAATTTTAACAACTACAATTTTAAGGCCATTTGCATAATGTCATATTAGCCTACAAGGTCTAATATTCATTTGAGATAGTAAATTAAAATATTGTAATCAGCATGATTAAAAAATAGTATTAGAATGCATAAGCAGGTTAAGATCAGGTTTACACTCAAAATTTTGCAATCAAAGAGACAAAAAATTACCCCAAAAGAAAATAGCAAAAATAATATTATTATCAAGGATCCATTCTAATCCTAGAAATGAGTAGTTTAGCCGACCATAGTCAGTGAAAACACCATGATAATTGCTATATTTCACTACTTATGTCCAAACTTTTGTATTCAATTACAAACTAATGAAGTAAATACTCTCAAATTTGACTCATAAATGAGATGAGAAGAGAAGAGAAAAATAACCAACAAAGCTTATTTTCTTCCAAACCCCTCAATGAATTTATCTTACAAAATACTCTCAACTCTCTAAAGAAAAATAGAAGATAGAAGGTTGAATGCTTGGATGAATGGATGAATGTATCAATGTCTCATGAATCCAACCCATGACCCCTTTTTATAGTGAAAATTCCCCCTCTCTTGATGCCAAAAATTAATGAAAATAATTAATTCTCAATTAATTTGGCTGTTACATTGCATGAAAAAGGGGCTAGTCTTAAACTAAAATTAATCAAGTTTAATTAGCTTTGACTAGGCTAACAATTAGCCATGTGGGAAATTTAGGAAAAGGAGTGGGCTGCGAAGGAGGAGTTGGATGAATGCTGACGGGCTACTAGGATAGGCCCAACTGATTTGTGAGGGAGAGGAAGAAAAGAAGAGGAGCTGGGCAGTGGGCCGTGCAGATCCGGCCCAGCTGAGAGAGAGATGGCTGGGTTGCTTGCTGGGCTGCGCCTCACAGGCTCAGGCGGAGGTAGAAGAGAGAGATGAGTGAGGAAGAAAGAAGAATGGGGACTGGCAGACTTGGCCGTGGCTGGGCATGCGCGTTCGTGGGCCACGAAGCACACAAAGCCCAGACGGAGAGAGCGAGGAAGTGAGGGAGATGCAATGCTAGGCTGGAGTTTGACAGTGGGCCGCAGGCAAGCTACGAGCTGGGATGCCAGAGCAGGGCCACACAGCTGCACCTTTTCTTCTTCTTTTTTTTTCTTTTTTTTCCCTTAGGCTTGAGCTTTAGGCATTGCACATGTGAGAGGTTGGAGTAGAATTAATCAATTCCACCCAAATTCTTTTATTTTTATTTTACCTGAAAATCACATAAAATATTCATTATTTACTCATAAAAATATATTTCAAAGACTTGAGAGTAGGTAAAATAAAGGAGAAAATTACATATAAAATATGAATTATCAGTATTAGCTCACTAAGCACTTGATTGATTAAAAGACAACAATTTGTCCAACATTCATTTGCAGCTTACTAAATATGTTTGTCAGCTCACTAAATATTTGCGTTAGCTTACAAAGCAACATGATCGATAAAACGACAATAATTTGCCCAACAAATGAGTTCAACGCACCAAATATTTTCTTCAGCTCGCTCAAAGACATGTATAGCTCACTAATAGACACAACAGATAAAAATAAAATATTGGTCTAGTAAATAAGTTAAACTTATTAAATATTTTTCCAGCAAATAAGTTCAGTAGACTAATTATGTGTCCACCTCACTGGAATATATGTACACCTCTCTAAGATACAATGTTGATATAAACACTACTAACTTCCTAGCTCACTAATAACATTCCTCAACAATTAAGTTCAACTCACCAATAATGTCCCTAAGCTCATTAGAACACAAGTATCACTTACTAAGAGACACGGGTGATATAAACATTAACAAATGCCCTTAAATACTTTTAGCTCAATAAAGTATAGTTTTAGCTCACTAACTATATGGCTCAACAAATGTAACTGTTGATTTATTCAAAATTAAATGAATGATAAACATTTTAAACATACCACTAATGCATATGTTTCACCATATGTGCTTTTGTATGAAGTTGTTATGTGCATGTTGTCCATTATGTCAAGCCTTTCTTCCTTTAAATCAAAGCCGAAGATAAAGAAGTGCTTCTTGTGAAATACAGAAAAGAACACTCGAAAATTAGAAGATGTATAATATCATATAACATGGTAGGATAATTCATAATTAAATGTGTTATATTAGTACCTTTCAGTTGCAAATGTTTGCCTATTATCCATTTGTCACATCTCTGAAATTCTCTTTCAAGTATTGTTTCAAAATCAATAGAACTTCCCTCTTCTGATTTTGCTATATTTACACTAGGGTTTAAAGTTGACTGCATTTTTCCATTAGTATTAGTAGATTTTAAGTATTTGAATATATGAATTGAAATAAGATATAATTACCACTGCATCAACTGGTGCAAAAAATCTTCTTGGAGAGCCTTTAATTCTTTTCCTCTCTAAGTTATTGAGGATATCAACCCAGACATTAACCACATGTGCATCAATGTATTCCCTTTAATGCATGGTTGACAAGTGATATCAATTTGCAACATGTGTTTCAATATCAAATGATTCTTCACTGATATAATATCCAAAAAAAATTATAAGTTCATAATTAGTGTAACTTATGCTTTGTAAGTGTTTTTTGTTATTAATTTTTTAAGTTTAGGAGTTTCGTGCTTACTTGGAATCAATGTCCTCTGATCGATGAAAGACATAATCAGCAGCGATCTTCTCCTAGCTTGACAATTCCCCTAGAAGCTCTGTGATTCTTTCCACAAAAAAGTGTGCAGTAGGTTTCTGTCATGGGTCCTTTACCTTTCTTTGGTTGATGTCTTGTCTTTTTGCTATGCTCTTCTTCTACAAAACATTACATCATAGTTCATTATAATAAAGTTCACTAAATGTATATTATGGCTCACTACTTGTCTTGCTGTAGCTCACCACACATATCTCCTAGCACACTGAAATAAACTAACAAGTCCTTTTTGTTTGTTGCTAAAGATATCTAAAAGTGATGTGTGCTCACCAAAAGTTCCATTTTAGCTCGCTATAACAGACAATTGTCAACTATCAACGAGTGCTCCATAGCTCACTAAAAATGATGTTTTACTCACTAAAATAGGTGTTCTGCTCACTAAAAATAATGTTTTGCTCATTGAAAATAATGTTCTGCTCACTAAAATAGACTAATGTTCACTACCAACAAAGTTCTCTTTGGCTATTACAACTCATCTAAAAGTGATGTGTGCTCACTTAAAGCGTCATTCTAGCTCACTATAACATACAATTGTCAACTATAAACAAGTTCCCCATAGCTCACTAAAAATTATGTTCTGCTCACTAAAAGTACTATTATGCTCACTAAAGAAAATGTGCTGTTCACCAGGATTTATTCAATTTTCCAAAATTCTTACTAGCGTTGTGTGCTGTTATCTTTTTGTTATCTTCTTTTTCAAGATATTTTTTGTTTTTTTTGCTCACTTTTTATTGCTTTATGTTCTTCTGTTTCAATCTTTTCTTTGTCAATAGATGATTTTTTTGCAGCTGTGCTATCCTTGTCCATTCGGCTTTGTAAGTGTCTCAGGCATGGGTGGTACTGTTTCAAATGTTTTTGGGGGTGGTGGTGTCTTAAGAGCTTTTGGTGGTTGTGCGGGCTTTTGTGTCTTAAGTGTTGGGAGGAGGGATGGTGGTGTCTCAAATGTTTATATGGGTTGGAAGGGTGGTGGCATCTGAAGTTTTTACGGGGGTGGGGTTGGGGGTTGGGGTGGTGTCTGAAGTGTTACTGGGGGTGGTGGTGTTAGAGGAGATGGGCTTTGACTATCATAAATCAACTTGAAATTTGGCAAGTCATTGTCCCATTTTCTAGATCTAGGGCTTTTCTTTCTTTGACTTTTGGCTTTTGGGATGTTGGTCATGTGTTTGTGCTTGACAAAAGCATTCTCTAATTCAGATATTGCCTCTAGTACAGCGGCTCGGTTCGCCATTCACCATCCTGACTAAATAGTGGTATCTCAGGAGTTTTCCCTCCTTTGTCTGTTTGTTCCATGGGTAGTCATTTTGAGAATTGAGCTTCACAATATTAAGAGAACATGCCTATGGTTGTGTCTCTTATTTTCTTGAGTGCTTCATTATTGTGGTACTTCTTTGACAAGTATTCTATAAAGGTTTTGTATCTCTTTAATGCACTCGCTAAAGCTTTTGTCACTTCAGCCATTTCTTCCATATCTTTCTGTATGCAAACATCATTCAAATATTGTAAAATGTTAGATACACATTTATTTTATTTGTTTTTCTTCTTTTTAATTGATATAACTGTATTAAATGATACCTCTAAGTATGATGTTTCATTGTTTTCTGAAACATGTCGTTAACTGCTCATTCTTTTCTGGCTGACTTTCTCTAGATTGTGTAACACTCTCTTCTTGGTTGATTTGTATTAGAGGCTACACTCTGCTTTTTTAAATCCTTTTGTCACTATTTTATTGTCAAGTTAATTAGCTTTTCTCTCTTTTTTCACCCTTTCTTTCACCTTTTTTGTATTCCAACCTTAATTGTTGGGAATTATCTCTTGATAATTCTGCTTGTGAGGAGAACTCTATCAAGATATAGCATTTGCAAGGAACATGTTTATCTAATCAATTTAGTATATGTTATGTGAATAAAAAGAAGTACTATTTGTGATTGTAATACACATGTTAAGTCAAGAAAAACAACAATATTCAGTTAGTAAAAAAAAAAAACTTTATGCTCACTAACATAGAAATATTGCTTACTAAAAATGCATACTGGCTCACTAAAATGAGTAATGTTTACTACCAACAAGTCTTGTTAGTTTGTTGCTATAGCTATCTAAAAGTGACGTGAACTCACTAAAAGTGTCATTCTAGCTCACTGTAACAGACAAATGTCAATTATCAACAAGTTTCACATAGCTCACTAAAAATAATATTCTGCTCACTCAAAAATATGTGCTCTGCTCACTAAAGGTGTAAACTACCTCACTAAAATAAACTAATGTTCATTAACAACAAGTCATGTTTGCTTGTTGCTATAGCTATGTAAAATTTATGTGCGCTCACTAAAATTGTCATCCTAGCTCACTGTAACAGACAATTGTCAACTATAAACAAGTGCCTTACAGTTCTATTCACTAAAAATAATATTCTGCTCACTAAAATATATGTTCTACTCACTAAAAATAATGTTTTCTCACTAAAAACATGTTTTCTGATAAAAAAGAGGGAGCTTACCATCAAGAATGGAATAGAGTTTTCAAAGTTTGAAACTCACTTTTTGACAGATTCACACTGTTTGTCATTGGTGTATTGACACCAATCAATTGTTGATATGTCTTCAACATTTGCAACATTCTTTGCAAAATAGGTACCTAATGCTATTCTTCAATCCATTGAAGAAACAGGATACCATGTACAAAATAAAGTTTCTTTTGAAACTTTCCCGTGGATTTCTGGTTTAGTATATACTATGGCATTTGGCTGAGCTTTCATATCCTATCTTCAAGATTTCATTGCTTCCTCTATGCTGAAAGGACTTCATTGTATTCAGGGTCCTTTGACTTCTTGCCATAAAACTCTTCAACCTTCCTGCCACCAATTGGGAGTGTTAATGTAAGATGCACATTCATTGGTGTTATCTCTATCTTCTTCTCAGTTGTCACATACAGTGTCACTGAGTAGGGGTCAAAGTTATCCACAATCCATTTGCATTGATCCCCTGGTTTACTTGCAACTCAGAGAATCCTCCAAAACCCATATGTAGTATTGCTTATTTCTATGCTTCACTGAACTTTTCTATCATTACAACAAATCCTGCTAGCGACATTTTGGTATAGAAATCTTCTTATATTTTGTGTCTGTCTCTATAGATTTTTGTACAGGCTTGGGATTTGGAATACCAATGCTGGTATTTGCGTGTTGTTTTGGAGATTTCTTTTGATGATCAGGTTGCACAACTGAAAGTTGTCTATGCTTTTCATGACTTGGACTTTTTTTGAGACTCTTTCTTTCTTTTTCAGCTTTAGCTCTGGCACATTTCTTTGATCTCATTTGGAGTTGCTTTGCGCTAGGTTTTGATGCTAGTTTTATTTTCTTAATTATTTTCATCAACACTTTGTCTTCGGACTCAGTTTCATCTTCATGCCTATGTGGAGGCATTTTGTAAGTTAAGTCCTCTATTGTGTCGTATGTTTCTGCTAAAATTTGTTGATGAATGTCTGTGACTGTTTTCTCTGAGCTTTCTTCAGGAATGTTTTTTAGCACTCTTAGGGATCCTCTAGGCTGCATTCTTCTTTTCCCTTATTGTGCTTTTATTTTCCCAAGCTTTTCTTGCGCAATCTTCATATTTTTTTGCTCATTTTCCTTTGCCTCCTTTTTTTCTTCACCCCCTTCTATTTTTTTTCTCCTATTTGAGTTTTTTTGTTGAGGTGGTTCTGTTGTTTGCTGCAAAGTCTGGTCTGCCTTTTTTGGTTCACTGGCTTTTGATTCTTTCATAGCATATTCATTTTATTTTTAAGCTCATGATGCTTGCATTTGTTCATCTTTTGAACTTAGTGGACTGTTACAAATGTCTCTATTCTTTCATGCTTCTTGTTTCATCCTTCTCTTCTCTGTAATAGTACTTGATGAGCTAGTTTTCCCTTCAGAGCTTTTTTTCTATACTTTTTCCTGCTCTTTTTCAGTTGGAGATTTGGTTACTATTGCTGGTGCAATAGGATTGTTCTCATACTGTGGATCTATTCTTCATTTGTAGCTGAATAATGTGGAGCTGCCTTGCTTGCTTCTTCTGTAACTATATATGGTACTTTATATAAGCAAACAAGATGCATTTTTAATACTGCTCACTATATATATCACATAGCTCACCAAAAGAAAATGTGTAACTCACTAAATGTGCAATAGTGAACCTAATGATGAGCTCTCTATAGTTCAGTACACTTTTTGCTCACTAAAATAAACTCTCTGGTCACTAGAAATGCAATTCAGTTCACTAAATATAAATTCAGAAAATATAGTTTACTTGCTAACTAAAATATGAGATGAACTCACTAGATATATGATATAGTTTACCAAAATAAATTGTAATGCGTAATTGCACATGGTACATTAGACCAATAAACAAGATGCAATTTAATACTACTCACTAGATATATCTTATAGCTCACCAAAACATAATGCATAGCTCACTAAATGTGCAATAGTTAAACTAATGCGGAGCTTTCTAAGAATGTTTACAGTTTCACTACAATTTCTGCTTAGTAAAAGTAACTGTATGCTCACTATATATGTAGTTCATCTTACTAAATATAAACTTACAAAATGTAGACATACATTATCCTGCACTACCAGTAATATCCTTTTCCATTCCTGCATTTGTGTTAATTTTATTATTTGCATCATTCTCCATTTCTATTGGAGGTGTTTTCTTTGGGCTTCAATTTTTAAAAAAAAATGTAAAACTTGGTATAGTGAACATATTATATTGTGTGTGTTGGATATATTTGAAGTGTAATTACTTCAAGTACACTACATAAGAAGAAATGTCTCTGACAACTTTCATAATAATATCTTAAGGGTTCATGCTTGAACCTTTTGTCTTTGATCTATTAATAGTATTACATGTAATGTTAATATTACATTACATGTCATAGCTCTCTAGAATATAAGGTACAACTCATTAAATGCAAGTCATAGCTCACTAGAATATAAGGTACAACTCACAATAGCATGCTGGTTAAAGAAATTTATGCTGATCTTGAGTATTGTCATTGCGATAGCAGAAAAAGTAATTTACTAATTTAGGCTCTGTTCTTTTCGTTGTAAATCCTAATTTACCAACTGCAACTTACTTCAACCCACTTCACAAAATTCAATTTAAAAAAATACCTACTTCAACCACGTTAATCTACTTCAACCCACTTCAAGAATAAAATGCCTAGTTTAACCAACTTCAATCAATTTCGCATATTTCTCAACCCCTATTTTCCAATGAAAAGAATAGGCCCTTAATGCTCACTACACATGTTTGATAGCTCACTAAAACGGCACATATAACTCACTAACATGCATATGCTGTGCATAAAGAGTCTCTTTGATAGCTCACTAGAATAAGTGTTTTACATGATATTAAACAACAGCAAGTTAAGTGTTTTATTATCATTGTGTTGTCCGACAAATAGATTTCTGATTTACTGCTCACTAAATATGCATTCTGGCTCACTAGAACATCATATGTAACTCACTATATATTAGTTGTTAAGGTTTTCAGAATACCTTTTTTGAGAAGATTTTCCATCATCACTTGTAGATCTCTTCTTTGATGCTTTTGTGTAGTCAGTCTCCATCTGCAAACATTGTAAAATGACGATTATGAGAGTGCGATTTTCTTAAACCCTACAATCTCATTTCGTTCAAGTAAATTCAGTGTTTTTGTTCGACCATGCAAATTAATTGCGTTTTGTTGATAAATCTCATCGAAGTGTTTCCTTCAAGTTTAGGAACGATTTGTAGAAGATTCTTGGCTAGAATTCGTGAAAAAGCGTTGCATAATTTCGGTAAATTGAGCACGAATTTGAGTAGTTTTCAGAGAGAGAGTGAGACAAGTTCATGATTTTTTCTTGTTTTGAAATGGCGGTTTTGCGAGTGATTTTTCTGTTTTATTTTTGTTTTAGTTTTGCTACTAACCTGGGGCATGTCGTATAGGATAGTAGGGAGGCTAATTGTACATTTGGAAATGTACAATTGGGTGGACCATATAGCAACTACAAGTTCTCATATCTTCGTTATTATTTCCTAACTTAAATCCATGCCTATTGGAAAATAATAAAAGATTTCTTATTTTCAGTATTACCATTTTTGCCTTTCCCTTTTTAAAAGATATATATAGTAAAAGATTATGATTTCAATATCGTTATTCTTGCCTTTTTAAAATGATTATACATAACAAAAGGTTGGAATAACATATTTACATGCTCATCTCACACCATCATTACGTTGATAGTAATAATATCAAATGACAACAAACAGGGATTGACTTTTTATTTTATTACCTTTTCTTTAGACATAAACATAAATATATTTGCTTACTACTAAATTGTCAAGAGTATAACAATCACTATATATTGGATCAGTGTTATATATGTAAGATGCTCCAAAAAAACAAAAAAAGACACTAATTGTCCAGAAAGACAAAACTATAGTGCTATGTACTCATAAAACTGTGAAAAGTCAATCACCATTATGGATTTTCCAGACAGTTTCCCCATAAGAACAAAACTATCAATTAGTTTGAGTAAGAAAATAAAACAGAACAATATATAATTGAATTTTTTTGTGCCACCATTGCATCACAAGACAATTATGCATCATAAGTATCTTTGCTTACTCATGATAATTGCATCCCAGCCCTACGCGAATCAAACGATATGTTGCTTTTCCACAGGTATGCATTGGCAAAATCTTTAATTTATTTAAATTTCTCTATTTTTTGGATGAACTTTCTGTCTCTAAGGATTTATATGTTTAACAATCAATGCTAGAGGTGAAATCAAAGGGCATGGATCCCTTGACTTTTTTATCCTTTATTATCCACACCTCTGATGAATCTTTTTGGAATCCGAATTGTTTGTTTTTGGCCATATAGTGTTGGATTTTATATAATGTGTGTGTATACCATAACTGTTATTTTTCCTACTATCATGCCCAGTAAGTGTTATTGAATCTTATAAAATCACCCATAAGCATCCTTTTTTTTTTTACGTCATTGATCGGCCAAAATTTCATAACCCAAGAGAAAAGTACAAATAACTTTTAAGCACTAACGATATACCACCATTAATACGGAAAACACAACACTATTGAAGATAACAGAAAAATAACAATTGACTAAAGGTTATAATCAAACAGTTATTTATGAAGGGATTAGTCATCTTTAAAATAAACAAAGATTATGGGCAAACTAACAGAGATGAGAGTTTTGATTGGTGATAACTTCCTACATAATTTTTGTTTCTTTAGGTTTTATTTTGGCATGTTTAACTTTATTTAGTTTTATAAATTTATGGTTTATTATAATTTGTTTTTTTGTTTTTGAGGTGGGGCAAAGGAGGGAGTTTAGCCATTCATGTAGCCAACGTTTTCATTGCCATCACCCAAATGGGTTTCTTATTTAGTTACCACAAGAGCTTAACTAAAGTTCTTTAATTACTACTTATTTATTCATGATTCTGCTTGAATGTTCAATTATAATATTCATGAGTCACGTAACTTAGTCATAATCTATTTTAGTATGTAAGAAATCTCAATTCAATGATTTCATATATTTTATACTACTTAATAAATATACTTAAATTTGAAAATTATTGATTTAAACAAAATCAAAAGCTGAATGATTTATTATTTTACATATGTATTTACTAGATAATTTTTTACTTTGTATATAAGTTTACCAAATATAAAACCCCAAAAACTATCCCGTGCATCGCACAGGAAAAGAATATTAGTTATATCATAAAGCTTATGTAAAATAGAACATGCTGGAGGCAAAATGGAGCATTCGTGATAGTTTCAATACAGTCCGCCTAAAAGTTAGGTATATGTATAAGTTTTGACACATACACAAAAACTATCTCAAGGTAATTTCGACTAAAAAAGAAACATATTTGATGTTTCATAGGCCCCATACTACTAGACTAGAGTGATCTTATACCGTTTTGGTGCCCTTTGGGTGGGGGGTGTTGGGTTGCTTCAATGGGCTAGTAATGTTAGGTATATGGCCTATTTTATAATTCTTCACTTGCTAATTTACCGGTTAAATTGAGTTTGATGAAAGATCTAGTCGTTTGATAACTACATAAATGTAGTCAATCTGCGATGGAAATTCCAACGGAAAATTGGGTGGATTCCGACGCAAAATTACCTATCTGACGGAAATTCCGACCGAAAAAGAGGTAGGGAATTGTGTTGTCGGAGATTGGTGTCCGATAGATTCTGACAGAATCCGATGAAAATTTTGTATTTCCCACCAAAAAAAAAAATAACCCAAAAAAATCGCAAATCGCAAAAAAAAAAAAATCTAAATAATCACATATCACAAAAATAAAAAAGCCACCATAAAATAAACCAAAAAATCATCAATCTGAAAAATAAAAGTGCTAAAGTGCTAAATTGAAGATTATATCACATATAAGGAAAACCACCACAAATAAACCACCAAACACGAAATTTTTTGTCTGAAAAATAAAAGTACTAAATTGAAAATTATTCATGGCATCCACAGTTATTTCTGATCTACAGACAGATCGATTAAACTAATCCGAATCAGATAAATTCATGGAATCATTATTGTTATTTTGGGAGTCATGCTCGTCATCAGAATCTAAGTTCGGTTGGCTTGAAGAACCTGTACTTTGCCCCTTAAGAAATCTCAAAACTTTTTTCATGATACGCTCTGTCTGCCCCCATTTTTTGGCAATTTGACTTATGGCCTCTGCTTACTTGGTACTACTCTAACTGAAGAGTTGTATTTGTTCGCTTGGATCAAAGTGCTCAACTGATGAGTGGCATGCAATCGCAATTGTAGCTGATTTCTTCAACTTGACCATCTCAGTACCAAAACCGTACACACGGCCTTTTTTGTCCAGATTTTCTTGAAGCTAAAACTCTTCTGGGGCTATAGGCGGCAGTTGAGAGCCCCCTTGAGTTGTTGCTTGAGTGTACTCCTCTTATTTCTTGTGGTGCTCCTCCTAAAAGTTGTGAAAAATAAAACTATTACATACTAAGGCGACAATTATAACATATAAATTGAATAATATCTAAAAAAAATGTGTCAAACTTATGTATTTTTCTGCAGATTTCTTATCAATGAATACTTTATATTTGACCTTACAGTGAGTGTCCTTAAACAGTTCTTCACATGTGGGTTCCCTACCTAAAGCTTTGGCCTTCAAAAAATAAATTGTTCATATATATATATATATATATATTATATATATATATATATATATATATATATATATATATATATATATATATATACACACAGACATTGAATATAAGATTCAAATTATTAATAAGCTCATTAATTACTAGGCGTCTCTTCCTTTCACTAATCGGAATTGAGCCACATGTATGTAATGAAGGTCCAAGAGCTTCTGGATCACTCAATCTATTCTTTGTATTTTGTTGACTCAACTTCTTAAACTTGTCATCCTCAGTCCAATGTTTAAGAATCTTATTCTAAACACTAGGAGGTAACCACTTTGACTTTTTGTTGTACTTTCTAGCATATCCAAAAATATTCTTAAGTTGAGTTGCACCTCTAGACTCATAGTTACGCCGTATGTAGAGTTCATTGTTTGGATGCCAATAATAGCATTTCTGTAATAAAGTTCAGATATATTATTAAACACATCGAACAATTTAATGACATTGAAATTAATTGTATAGAAACCCCCTTAAACTCATTAAACCATATGTCTCATTGGGATTGTGAAACTTCCCTCCACGTGGTCCAAAGACGTGGGTACTTACCTGCGAAGCTTTCAACAATTTTTTGAACTACGTCCTGGTATTGAACAAAACTAAGCACAAAAAAGTCATTAAAATTAATTACTGTATACTTGAAAAAAATATGATTAGCGATGGAGAAAATTTCTAACGAACTTACATATCACCGTCAAGTTACAAATAAATCTTATTATTTGTATTCACTGTAAGATGTAGGACTTTGTCTATCTCCTCCTGCTCTTTCATTTAGGACCCCTTCATTGTGGACTGAGTGACTTAGCATTCAAGGCTGACCAACAATTGTTTTTCTTCACTTGCAATTTTTTGGAATGCGACTTTTAGGTTGGCATGTATCTTTCATCAGATCAACAACTTCATTGAAACAACATTGAGACATTGTTGCCTAATTTAATACTAAGCAGCCTTACAGATGTTTCCAGTTCAGTTGTGTTACACCCCTCATACAAAGGTCTTTGAGCAGATTCAAGCATAGAGTAAAACATCTTAGGATTTATGTCATGAGAGCAACTCGTGCTTATTTCATTAGCTTGGAAGGTAGCATGAAGCATATCCTCCATATGATTATGATCATTGTGATCGTAATCATAACTTATAGATTGTGAAGTACTTGCAACCCCTACTTTTGAATTATCATTTTTCCCAGGACTTGTCCAATACCAATAATTCTTTACAAATCCCTTTCCATACAAATGAGACTTTACAACGTCAGACATAAAGTATTACATATTCTTGCACTTAACACATGGACATCAATAACTCCATTAATTCTATACTCCTCCTGTTTTTGTGCAAATTCATCAAACATATTTACTCCCGTCAACCACTCATTTCGAAGCCCTTGTCCATCAGGATTTCGCCTCCTATACATCCATTGACGATGCAACGGCCCATCCATTTACTGATAATCTGGTAGCATTAATTGTTATATATACTACAATTAATTTTAATAAATATCATTTAGAAATAAAATTAAATGAACTATCACCTATGTACACTACAAAATTAAATTTCACAAAATCCGACAATACATAAAAAATTAATATACAAATTTAATATATACAACAAATCCAAAAAAATAAACATACTTAACAAACTTAAATCGTTCACCAAAACAAAACACATTAAATATTCTTAACATATTTCGACATTTATAATAATTATATAACTTTTATAAATATACATACCTAATATATACATTTTATTCCATTTATCCAAATAAATACACTTTACAAATCAAATAACAAGTAAACATATTACATACATATTTTCCACATTTATAATTTACCAAACAAAATAAATTAAATAAATATATAAATTACACACTATAAAATTAAATTTTACAAAATTCAACAATATATAACAAATTTATATAAAACTTAATATGTACAACAAATCCCAAAAAATTAAAGATACTTAACAAACTTAAATTATTTACCAAAATAAAACACATCGAATATTCTTAATATATTTCAACATTTTATATTAATTATATAATTTTTATAAATATACATACTTAATATATTTTATTCCACTTATACAAATAATTACACTTCATAAATCAAATAACAAATATAACATATTTCGCATCCATATTTTCCACATCCATAATTTACCAAACAAAATAAATTAAACAAACTAACATATAAATTACACACTACAAAATTAAATTTCACAAAATTCAACAATATATAACAAATTTATATAAAACTTAATATATACAACAAATCCCAAAAAATTAAACATACTTAACAAACTTAAATTATTTACCAAAACAAAACACATCAAATATTCTTAATATATTTCAACATTTTCTAATAATTATAAAATTTTTATAAATATACATACTTAACATAATTTATACCACTTATCCAAATAATTACACTTCATAAATTAAATAACAAATATAACATATTTCACATCCATATTTTCCACATCCATAATTTATCAAACAAAATAAATTAAATAAACAAACACATATATATACTAAAAAATTACATTTTACAAAATTTAATAATAAAATAACAAATTAATATAATTTTAACACACAATAATTTTAATAAACTTAGTTACTTAGTGTCACTAACCTCTAAATACCCGAAAACAGTTGCAAAAAGACGGTGGCGGCAGCAGCAGTGGTGACGGTGGCACGGCGGCGGCGGCGGCTTCTCCTCTTGAACCCACTCATAACAAATTAACCATCAAAAAAATGCTAATAAACTCGAAATTTTCACTTTTAAACAACAATTTAATTAATAATAATTAACTTACCGGTGAATAATAATTAACGACATCCTTCACGTTCTCCGGCCATTGGAAAAAATGGAGCTTGCACTTTCTTCCTCCTCCTTCCTCTCTTTCTCTCTCCTCGGCGCTCTCTTTCTCTCTTTTCCATTCTCACCTCAGTTGCGAAATGAAAACCGATTCGAAGCCTTTCCCTTTAAAAACCAGATCTAGTTTTTTTGAAAAATGCACCAATTTTCCGACGAGATTTACATCGAATCCGACGGAATTCCGTCGGAATTTCTAACGGGCTGGATTTTCGTCGGAAATCCTGAATTCTGGAATTCCGTCGGATTCGATGGAGAGCCCATCAGACAGGTCTTAATCACTCCGTCGGGTGAGTTATACGTCGCTTTTTCCGTCGGTGTTCGGCTCCATTTTTGTAGTGAGTTACATTGTAAAATTTGAACTTTCACCGCCTTTTGCATGTCATCCCTAACCACTTGAATGGAAAAAAAATTAATTAATTTCTTAATTGTTGATTGCTAGTACTCAGTTCATGAATCACACAAGGATTCTTTAAAATTACAAAGGGTGTTTGTTGTTCATTAATCAACTATTAACCATTTGTGGTGGAATCCCAAAGAGGAAGACCACAAAATTCACTTAATCAATAGTTCGAAATTGTGTCAGCGGAAGGATGACGACGGGCTGGACTTTCTTTCAATGCAGCCTTTATGGGAAAGCAAGTGTGGTGGTTCCTCAAAAAAGGGAATTCGCTTGTCGCCCAGTTATTCAAAGCACAATATTACCTGGCATGATAGATGGATTCTGAGGCCTTACATGTTAAAGATTGTCACACCCATGTCTGATTCTTTGCAAAATCTGAAGGTACGCGATTTAATTGATTTTGGCTCTGGTATTTGGTGTGAACCAATGATTAAGGAGATTCCTCCAATGTGATGCTGAGGTAGCTCAACACATAGGTCATCTGCAAACAACTCTAGGAAAATGCTGGCTATTGGTGTGCCGCAAAGAATTAGGTTGTTTGGGTGCAGAATATAACTTGAAGCCTTGCCTACTAGGTTTAATATTGCCAAGAGGGTGCCATCCTTTGGGAAGACTTGGATATTTGTGGAGCTGTCGAGGAGTCGAATGTGCATGCGTTGCTAGAATGTCCACTTGTTGTGAATAACTGGGATGATAGTTAAGCGGAGCCATACTTGTAGGACATGAAGGTTAGGAAGGCGGTGGACTGTTTTGAGTTAGCCATGGCTACCATGGATATGAAGAAGCTAGGCGAGTTTTTAGCAATATTGTGGGACTGTCAACATGTCAAAAATTGCTTCATCTTCCAAAGATCCAATAGAAACCTTGTGGCTCTCAGTGAGAGGGCCATTTTTGTTTAGAACTTCAAGGAGGGACAGGCGCATGAGGTTGTGGTGCAGCCGTTGTCGGATGCCGTTTGAAAGCCCCATATTTGTGTCCACTTAAAACTACACTTTGATGGCGTTAAAGTGGGTGACTTTTTTTGGGGGGGTCGCGGTGAGGATTTGTGACGAGGAGATTGTTCTGGTTGGGTGGAACAATGAGCTTGGTTTGTATGTCATAAAATCAAAGAAGCAAAGGCTTGCCTTTTTAGTATCAGTATGCAATTGACGCCGACCTTGATAATCTAACAATTGAAGGGGATTGCTTCTCACTAATTTAGAAGTTGAGGCAGAGATGTATCCATGACAACACAATTAGTCTATTTGTTAAAGACATTTTGGATATCTGTAGCATTTTTTAGTTCGTTTCCTAGTCTTTTGTTGAGAGGGGGATAATAGAGTTGCCCGTGACCTCACCATTGGCAACCCTTTTTAGCTATGGGAAGAGATTATGAGATATAGATATACTGAAAAACGTTGTGACTAGGGCATATGGAGATATGCATGGTTTTCTTAATTCAACAATATCAAAAAAAAAAAAGAATCACATGAGGATTTCTATTTGATAATCATTGAACCTAATCACCAACATCTATTTCTCCTTTAAAAAAAGAAATATTACCATCAATCAGTCAAGATATTGAAATAAAAATTTTGGCAACATTAGTTTAAAATTAATATCTTTGCTTATAAGAATAAGATTATATCCATATAAATCTCTCATATCTTGTTAAAACAAAAGAAAATTTTCAACAATACGTACTGAACCGTTCTTTTTCTTGTATAAAAAAATATCCAGCACTTCTTTGATTTAATTAACCAATTCTCCTTTAATAAATTTATACTATTCATTCATCTGTCAAGTAAAGGTGAAATTTGGGATATCTCTACCTTCCATTTTAGCGAATTTTAATCGTTTTTAAATGAGGGGAAAAAGTACCTATAATTAGCCCTGTCTCAATCGGAAGGTCAAACACAACAACAACAACGCACTCCTCAATTTTCTCTCTCTTTCTACTTTCTCTCTCTACCCCACCGACTGGTCCCCTTCTCCTTCCCCTTCCCCAAACAGGACGTTGAATCTCTTGACTTTCCGAGCTCCCAAAAATTAATACCAAAAATCAAAGCATTAATCTTGAAAATTTAAAAAAACCCTTGAAAATTCAAAACAAAAACCAAAAAAAAAAAAAAAAACCCAGAATAAAAAAAGAAGAAAAAGGGCGCTGGGTGCAAAACCACATTTTTTCCCCCATTTTCATGTTCATATTTTCTCTCTCCTCTCTCTTTCTCTTTCTATCTGAGTCTGATTGATCCAAGCAACAGCACCCCGAATGAGATTTCGAATTTGGGTGGAGCAAGATTTTGTCAATTGAATGAATCTGATGCTGGCGATTTGAAGACGGCGAAGAACTGATTGAAGAATTGATTCAGGAAACCCCAGAATTTGAACGGGGTGAAATCAAATAAATCATTTGAAAAAGCGGGTGAATCTGGGTAGAACCGAAAGAGCTAGAAATTGGGTTGGTTGTCATTGTTGAGGGGAGGTTGGGAGGGAATCAGATCATCGCCATTGATGGTGGAAGAATGGCGATTGATCGTGGGTGCCATTGTTGGGGGTTGGAGAAGCTGTTGTTTGTTGGGTTGTCGTTGTTGTTGTAGTAGTGATAGTCATAGGGTATTATTTCTCTCTCTAGGTGGTGTTTCTTTCTCTTGTTCTTCAGGAGGACGAGGATGCAGCTGCATTTTTCGCCGAGCATGAGAAGCATAACGATATCATCATCGAGCAGTAATGGGTTTGTTGACTTGATGAAGATCAAGGTCGCAGCTCGCCATATATCTTATCGCACCCTCTTTCATACCATCCTCATCCTCGCTTTCTTGTTGCCTTTTGTATTCATCCTCACTGCTGTCGTCACCCTTGAAGGTGTCAACAAGTGCTCCTCACTTGGTACCCCTCCTTTTCGTATTAATTGTTTTTTCAATCCCTTTTTATTCATTGGATCTTGGATTCATTTTTTCATTTGTTGTGTTTTATGCTTTTCTTTTGCTTTCTAAGGAATGTATTCATTTTGGTCCATCATTCAATGGCGAAAGGCTTTGTTTGATGAGGACATTAATTGGTTGCTTTTTTTTTTTTTTTTATATAAATCTTTAATATTTCATATTGGTTTGTTAGTGTTGGCCTCTGAATAGACATTGCTCTTAGGAGTCATGCTGGTTTTAAGCTGGAATTGATAGGATATCAATGGGTTCTTGAATCTATAATGTTGTCGGTTGATCTTGAAGTGTTCTTCTCTGCATTGGATTTGCATAGTCTGAGGGTCTATTCAGCATATTCTGTTCATAGACGTGGCAAAAACTCGGCTTTGGTTTTATTTAAAACTGACAAGTCGGACATCGCATAAAATTTGGAGTACCTTGTTTATTGCAGGTTGGGTTAATTGGGCAGGTTAGATTTGGGTAAGAACGGGGTTTGAGCATGCGAGATAGGAATAATATTGTGTCTAAAATTCAGACAAATTTTTCTGGTTGAAAACCTGATTCTTTCAGGATTGGACAAAAATCTTCCAAGCACATGTTTGCAATGGTTGCAAAGATGTGCTGGTTTCAGCGTAGAATTGGATGGCATTTGTGTCATTAATGCTGGCTCAGTGTACCTGTTTCACCTGGATGCTAGCCTTGCTTTTCAAAGTTTCTGACTTTTACATGATTAATATTGGTGATTATTTTGTATGATTAGGCTCAGTTTTTCTTTTGATGTATTAGTCAGTGTTCACATATATGCCTCGTCCACGAATCATGGTGTTCCTTTATTGGTTCGAGTTTACCTGTCATTAATTTAAGCATGTTCTTGTTACTCTATAGGTATCAACCAGTTTAGTTAGTGAATCTCACCATGTGTATGCAACTTTTCTAGTTGTAAAGATGATTCTTGCCCCAAACTTAGAAATCTCCAAGGTAGAGGCATTTTCGCTTATTATGATTCTTTATGATGCTGCTTTGTCTTGTGTAAGCTATGATGCCCTCCACAACCCCCCCCCCAAAAAAAAACGAAGAAGAAAACTACCCTTCAGGAAAAGAGAGAGGGGGGAGGGGGGAGGGGGGAGCTCCAGGCCTTGGTTAACTGCCATGTATTTCCATGAGCTTTTCGCGCATTTGGTTGTAGAAAGTGTTCTATATGCAACATTATGCAAGACTGATATATTTATAATGAATGGACGAAGTATAATCTTTAGTTCTCCAGAAGGGCTGAAGTTGCCTTTATTGCTTTGAATGTCATGTAGTCCTGGATATCTGGGAAAATGGGTCTTGTGTGTGCATTTTGATTTGGCTATATATTCTAGCATCTAAACAATGGTTTTTTGATTCCGTAATGATCAACTAATTTGTTGCTCAATTTTTTTGTGGACAATTTCTTGGAGATATCTTTCTCCTTTTCTTTCTAAGTATGCTTTGAGTATTAAATAATTAATTCCTGTTTGCTCAATCTAATTTAATGCTGCTAAACTGTTCAAGGAAATTATAATTTATTGTTTCTTTCCTTTTAAATTACAGATTGTTTAGGTAGGCGTTTTGGACCAAGGCTTCTTGGTAGAGATGACTCTGGGGTAAGTCATGTGTTGAAGTTGATTATTTGTGCAATCGAGCTGCCTTACAGTGAAAGCTGACTTAATTCCACCTTGTTTCTCGTTCTGATGATGCAACAGAGGCTGGTTAGAGAGTTCTACAAAATTCTCAAACAGATCAACACAGAAGATTTACCACCACACATTAAACTTCCTGAATCATTCAGTCAACTTGTTTCCAACATGAAGAACAACCAATACGATGCGAAAACCTTTGCTTTGGTTTTAAAAGGAACAGTATGTATTATTTTGTCAACCATGCATACAGGATGATTTGGAATATTTTTTGGACTTCGTCATTGTCTTAGGCTTCTCTAAGTGCTAATATTAACAAATGTTGCTGAAATTAGATTACCATTGATTGTCTTTGGAAGTTTGTCCTTCAAGCTTATCGAGTTAAGTCCCTATAGCATTAGGAGTGACATCTAAAAAGCTGCTTTATTGCCATGCTATTTGTATTATGTAGTGATCACTTTCTTTGATAGATCTCAAAGAGGGGGCTCAAGGACTGAATGGTGTGAGCTTTGGCTAGATAAGTGATTTTAATTTTTGGGGAGGATGTATAGGCTCAAACTAGAGGCTAAATAGTTTGGATTTTGTGGGTTTATAACTAAGGAAAAGCGAAATACAACTTTAGAATGAAGCACATGTAAAGCATATAGACTTAATCGACCTGACTGAAACCACAGCTGAGGAGCCAAGAAAGTGAGTTTTGAGAGCTAACTAAGGATTCAAGTGCGGCTTTGGCCGAGATTGTGGTAATCAGCATAGTATCGCGGAATCACACTAGTGCAGGTATTGCGTACTGCATCGTTGTGGTCCTGGAGTAAATTTTCCAAAGATTCACCAAACCGTGTTTTGTACTCGTACTTGGAGAGATTGACTTTATAATCTTATTATTAGAATAATATTATAAGGCATGGAAAAATATCTGTAAGTAAATAAAATGTATAATATAATTTACTAAATATTAAAAAGTGAGGATGTGAATGCCGTCTAGAATGTTGGATGTGGCTGATTTGTGGCCGTTCTCTGTTTTGGAATGGTTGCAGCCTTTTCAAGGTGGAGATTGATAAACCAACCAAAATACAGCAAAATGCAGTTCACTCAACTTCAAGACCTTTTTGATGTGATGGTTTTGTTGTGGAATGGCCTCATTTTGAATCCACGCCTTCCGTATCTTTGATTTAATCTCAAATTAAATAGTCTGAGTTCCTGAAAAAATTGGTACATGTGTCTGAAGAAGATGGATACTGACTGTGGGACAAATAGCCTTTATATTTGGCTAAACTAAATAGCACAATCTGGGATTGACATGTTTCTGCAGCAAGAAACTGACAATCGAATATCACAATTGATTAACTACTAAAGCAAACTTGCTACCTCATTTTAGTGTCTGCCTATTCATGCTGGGCACATTTGGTTGTCAGTTGTGGCTTGACAACAATGGATTCTGTGCTGAACAAAATGTCATCAAGCACCTTAAAGCTCCTTAGAACTTAAGCATTGAGCTTTAGTATGGTTATTGGAGCTTCGACATCCTTCAATTTTTATTATCTCTCATTCTAATGCTAGTTACTTAATTGTTCATGAAGTGTCTTTTTCTTCCAACTTTCATTCTCTTATTTTTCGAATACTGGTAATGCTACCCATAAAAGCATAATGGTAATGTGGTTTTTCTTTTTATAAAAGAAATCACTGGATTCCTTTTCCCTTTCTGAGCAATAGCATTTGTCCTTTCATTTTCTCTACCATTTCTCAGATCGTTCAGTGGATCTTTAAATATATTCCTCCTTTGATGGTTTCATAATTCATTACTTTTCTTCTGTGAATTGGTGCCCATATCATGTCCAGGGAAAAGAAAAGAAAATTTATCAATAATCCTTTTAGGACGTTCCTGATGCTTGGTAATGTTGTGAGTTAGTAAAACAAATGCTTGCAATACGTAATTCTCCTAGAAGACACAAGTTTCAAACAAAAAGAGAATTTGCATGACATATCATACTGTATATTGCGTATTGTTGAAAATGTGATTGCTATTATTTTCCGTATGTCCATTTCTTAGGTATACTTATGTTTAAGATGTATTCCTACCAAAACGGAGCCTGTTCTGCCTTTGTCACTTTTGTTGTGTACTCCTGTGTTTACAAGTGCTCCTTTAACAATCTTCTTTTTGTTACAATTTTCTCATTTCATCGGTTGATATATAGAAAAAGTGCCTCGGTGTTTGCCTTGTGAATTCAAAATTTTCTTCTTTTGGTTGTCTAGTGCTTTTATCAATGCCTGAGATATTTGTTGCTTTGCAGATGGAGAAACTTGAAAGGGAGATCAGGGAAGCAAAGTTTGCAGAGCTGATGAACAAACACTTTGCTGCAAGTTCGATTCCGAAAGGCATCCATTGTCTAGCTCTGCGTTTGACTGATGAGTACTCTTCCAATGCTCTTGCTCGGAAGCAGCTGCCTCCTCCAGAATTGCTTCCGCTGCTGTCTGACAACTCTTATCAACATTTTGTCCTGTCAACAGATAATATCCTTGCCGCTTCTGTTGTTGTTACTTCTGCTGTGCAGTCATCCTTAAATCCTGAGAAGATAGTCTTCCATGTCATCACTGACAAGAAAACTTATGCTGGCATGCATTCATGGTTTGCACTAAACCCTGTTTCACCTGCTATAGTTGAGGTGAAAGGTGTTCACCAGTTTGACTGGTTGACAAGAGAGAATGTTCCAGTTCTGGAAGCTATAGAGAGCCACAATGGAATCCGGAGTTACTATCATGGGAATCATATAGCTGGCACTAATCTCAGTGAGACAACTCCACGAAGTTTTTATTCAAGACTACAAGCTAGAAGTCCGAAGTATATTTCATTACTCAACCATATCCGGATCTATCTACCAGAGGTAATGATACCTGACCTGAACTGTGCCCAGGTTAAAAATTAGTACTTTCATTTTCCTGTTTGTGGATGCTGAAAAACTTTACTGATAGCTACATGCATAGACTAGCTTGCGTACAGTTTTGAAAGAGCTGATACAGAGTAGCGTGCTGATTCGACTCAACTTATCTCCTTTGTAGACATTCATTTGTACTAGTAAATAAGTTCCTTCTATTCCTTTTTCTTTTCGTTTCTTTGTTTGGGGGGGGGGGGGGGGGGGCTCCACCAATCGTTTTTGCATACTTGCTGGTCAGTATCGCTCACGTTCCCCTTTCCTTTCCTTAATTTATTTTTATAATGGTATATGGTTCCTACTTTGGCTATTTGGTGGGCTACTTGGAAGGAGAGAAATCGACGTATTTTTGAGGACAAAGCCTTGTCATTTCAAGAATTTAAGCTCTATTTTTCGAGGTGGTTGTATAGGTGGAGTGTTGGGCTCAATGGTAACAAATAATTTGAACTTTTTGGCTTTGGTAGATTGCATTATGGATGAGAGCTTAAGGGCATAATGTTTTGTATTTGCCTCTTTGGTACATGGGTGACATCCCCATGGTGTTCTTTTAATATACCTCTTGATTACTTATTAAAAAAAAAAACATTTATAATAAAAATCAGCTACTCATGTTGCCTGCTTTTTCCTTGAATTGTGGTTCATCTTGTGTTGGGAATTGTGAGGAGCAGTTGGCAACCAAATGGTTTTTAATCTAGGGTCTTTTGGGAACAGCCTTTCTACGGCCCGATGTAAGGCTGTTACTTCTGACTCTTTCACATCCTGCATATGCAGGAGTGCAGAGTATCAATGTTCATGTGTTGGAGATTTTGTCCTATCAATTTTCTGTCTTCTTGTCCTATCAATTTTCTTCTCTATTTTGACCCAAACTTTTATGTCCTCACATCTTCGGCTGTGCTCTCTTCTATATTACCTTTCAGACCTTATTTCCCCTCTATCAGTTGATTGCGGTTCTTGTTTCTGTTCCTTCTATTACATTCTACTTTTTCTGTTCTTTGCATGTTCTATGCGTTTTGCTTTTTGTATCAGTATTGTTTTCTCCATCCTGTGATGCCAAGATCTATTCACTGTGGAATCATCTTGTAGACACTACTACTTCAGTTATATTTTGTTGTCTTTTGTGTCACATTGTATCTCCCTGATTCTTCCTTTCTGTCCTTATTGTAGTCCTTCCTTTGTGTAGTTTCTGTATGTTAATGTTTTTTTTCCATTTTGTTTTTCGTTTTTCTGTAATATCTCCTACCCTCTTTTTGTTTGAGGTCAATTAAAATGTGAAGTACTTTTCATTGATCCAGCCTGAACCTTTTAATTGGGGCTAGAGGAATTCATCTTGGCTCTCCTCTAGACGTGTCACCTTAAGAACACTAGTTTTTTTGGTTATATCTGCATTTTTTTTTTTTGTTGTATTTGAAAATTGATTGAATTTTTGGTGGGGCCATGAGTTTTGAACAGTGCTTCTAATGTTTTTATTAGAACTCTAAAACTTGCAATGAAAGATCGAATATTTGAATCCAATCTATACCCAGAGGTCTACCTAGGCCTCGCACCCCCGCCCGGGGGATGGGTGTTGTAAAGGCCTTACACTCTGAATATGGAGAGTGTAGTTCTTTTGGACCAAGGTTAAAAACAATAAACTGCCTAATACTCCAGTGAAAGAGAGCAAAGGAGAGTTTAGGGAGGCATTTGGTTTTTCCAAAGCTCTGAAGTTTTTGATGAAGCTTTCGGCTTTGTAATTAGCGTGAAGATTTTATGTGGGATTTGATATAATTGGGTATGAAATGAAGATAGGGCACGCTGAAATAGTTGAAGCAAGCATTCAAACAATTACCCTTTCTGTGAGACATTTCAGATTGATGCCTTTATATTATTATCAGTATCATTTTTTAATGAATTACCATGTCTACCCAAGCAATTTCCTATAAATTTCAATTTGCTGCCCATGTTTTTGAAGTACTATAAATATTCAAAGTTTGCTTCTGAGACAAATGTTAGGGCCACGCCACGCATGGATGGAGTCACCCTCATGGGTAGCCCATGAGGGGGAGGGGGAAGTCTCCCATGCCTTAGCTGGGATTTGACCCCCCCCCACCCCATATGCTGGGCCTATCCTGGTGGAAGAACTGGTGTGTTTTCACTATACCCCTTAAAAAATGCTCTATCATGTATTCAGTTTCTTGAGTAACTAATACTAATTAACAAAAAACATTTGGAAATTTGTTATAAGATAACCTCTCTAAGATAACCTAGTATCATATTTACATTAGACTTCTTCACCTTTCATTGCGTCAACCATTCATTTTCTTTGTCCTTTTCGGTTGTCAAAGCTTAATTTTCTAGAAGCAAATTAGTGTTTGAATTGTTTGGGAAATTATTTTGAGCCTCTACACTGTTAAACACTGGTTTTGATGTTTTTGTCCATGAACACTTAACAATTTGAAATACAAAATGAGATAAAGGTGGTGTATGAAAAAAAAGAGGAGCAGTGGTGTTTATAGGACAATTTAACTCATGAAATGAGGAAGTCCCATGCTTGTCAACAAGAATAAGAAAAGATGCCAAAAAAAAAAGAAAAAAAGATCCTTGCATATGCTTTATTTATATGTTTATTAAGAAAGCATGATTTTTTGTAGCATTTTGCATGAGAGAAACATAAGAGTCTTTGAGGGTGTGGAGATGCCTCTTTAGAGCTTTAAAGATAATTTCTTCAAGACTATTTATTTTTGGGATCGTGTTTGTTACTCTTCCTTTGATCTTATAGATTTTGTGGATAGTTTCCATATTGGATGTGTGTAGCCTTTTGGAAGATGCTAGCTTTGCATCTGGCCTTTTGTTGGTGATATTTGTTTATGTATATGTATTCTTCTTTTCTTTACCCAGGAAGAAAAAGTGCAAGATTGTTCTGACTCCTTCCCATTTACTGATGCTTCTGCCAAAGGGCCTTTTGACCTTAAGAGTAGATTTTTGAGTTTTGTCTAAACTTTTTTGCAGCTTTTGTTTATGCTGATAAGGCTGATTGATTGCTTGGCATTGGAATGAATACTATTTGCTTTCTTGAAGATTTACCAGCCTCTTCTTGTCTAGTCAATGCCTAGATAACATTGTAAATTCATGAGCTGAATCTTGTTTGGACGAATCAATTTTAAGATCTGAGAATTTATTCTGCAGAATCCTTTAAGTGACATTCAATGCTGTTTCTGGAAATTGTGTTGCTAGCAGAATAAAAAGTTGGTTTGGTATTATTCTGATGTTCCATGGGTGTTTGCATTTTGAAAGTTGTTATTCTGATATTCCATGGGTGTTTGCATTTTGAAAGTTGCTTGCTACTTTTGTTTGCAAAATGGTGCATTTATGGCTTAATTTGTGTTCGCCTCATCCTGTTGCCACTCTGTCCACTAAGATCTCTATACTTTGTTGATGTGACATAACTTACTTTATAGATTCAAATCTTTGTAAAGTCATACCTTATCTAAAGTCCCTGATTTTTCCTTCCTTTTGAACAGCTGTTTCCAAACCTTGACAAGGTGATCTTTCTAGATGATGATGTGGTAATTCAGCGTGATCTGTCTCCTCTTTGGGATCTTGACCTCAAGGGAAAGGTGAATGGAGCTGTTGAAACTTGTAGAGGTGATGATGATTGGGTCATGTCGAAGCGGTTCAGAACTTACTTCAATTTCTCCTATCCACTTGTAGCTCAAAGTTTGAATCCCGATGAATGTGCATGGGCTTATGGGATGAATGTATTTGATCTACGTGCATGGAGAAAGACAAATATAAGGGATACTTACCATTCCTGGCTTAAGGAGGTAAAAGTCTTGGATGTTCTAAATTATGTTGTTCTCGATTTCATCTTATTTGAATCATCATTTAGTGAGCTGTTTGTCACATTGAGAAGAAAATGCATCTTCGAGAGGATGAGCATGGTGTCAAGAATTGCCAATTTTTTTTTTTTGGGGGGGGGGGCCCTGCGCCTTTAGTGTTTGTGACAAGAATAGGCAATGCTGTCATGATGAGACAGTGTAGGGTCTTTTTCGTACATTCTAGAAAATTTGTCCCCCCTGCATCCCTCCCATTTCTGTTAGACATCTCTGGAGTTCTTAGCAGTGAAAGTAGCCTCAATAGTGCCTCAGGTTTGACTTTGAGTTAATTTTTTGCTGCATCGCCTATACTATTCGCCTCAGAAATGCAGGACGATTCTTCGATGTTCTGTCATTTGTTACATCTTTCTGACACTGCTAAACGCTATAGTGTTGTTGTCTTTGTTTCTGGCTAGCAATATCTGATTAGGTTGGCTGGGAATCATGTCTTGCTTTGTCAGCTGTTGAGCCCTCCCTAGGAACTCGAGCTCATTTTTGGTGGGATGAAAATGATTTTCATCTTTTAATGTTTGAAAAACTAGGGGTTTCCTTTTAGAAATTCCGTTGTAACCCTTGCAGCTGAAAATTAATTTCCTTTTGAGAAACCTAAGCTGATGATTCTTCTTTCATGTTCCATTATTTTTCCTTTATGCTACAGGGAGGAGGCTGGAACGGTGGAATTTTATTGAAATTGAATTTCTAGTGAAACTACTGGGAAAGTTTCTTTTCCTCAGAAGATATTTTCCTTATAAACTAGAGGGTCACGTGGATAAGTTTTTGTTGAATGATTCAGTTTTCTTTTATGGGCTGGGAAATACATCAGCATCGAATGATTCCGTTAACTTTCTTTTCCAAACCGTTAAATTTCTATTCATACCCCTTTGTAGAATTCATAGGCTTAAAGGGGAGGGGTTTAATGGAAGAATAAACTGTGTCAGAACTGTTCATCGAGTGGGCGGGGGCTTAGGGCTAGATTTACTAGCAGCCAGCTTTAATTTATTACTTCGTACACTAAACAGAGTGATAATTTTGCAACTTAGTGGGTAGTTATATGCCTCCTTGGTCTGCACATACGTATGACCTTAAGATTTATATGCCCTCACATGTTGTAATCAGTGTTAAATCATCTGTTATCATAGTCTGTGTGATCTATGGTCTTTCAGGTTCAGTTCCATCCTTCCCTGATTTTAATGACTACGTACTGCTATTGTGAACCCTAGAGACCTCTAATTGATTCCCACAATGTGAAATGCCTTACAACGAAGTGATGCCCTGGATTCTTACAAAGAAAATCCAAAAAGTAGTCTGGAGAAATGAAACTTCTTCTTACCTCCAATGTCTTAAATATGAATGGTAATCTGGCGCAACGTAAATACTAGGATTTCTGATTTTAGTGGCTTGGAATGTGATTTTCCTTGATTATGATTGCCTGGCATGTGATATAAATGGATTTTGTGGCCTTCTCTATGCAGAACTTGAAGTCAAACCTCAGTATGTGGAAACTGGGTACCTTACCTCCTGCCTTGATTGCATTCAAGGATCATGTCCACCCGATTGACCCATCCTGGCACATGCTTGGTTTGGGTTACCAAAACAATACCAACATCGAGAATGTGAAGAATGCTGCAGTTATTCACTACAATGGCCAGTCAAAACCGTGGCTTCCCATTGGCTTTGATCATCTTCGACCATTTTGGACCAAATATGTCAATTACTCAAGCGACTTCATTAGGAATTGCCATATCTTGGAGTCATAGTTATCGATCAGCTACACAAGTTCTGAAAGAAGATAAAGGAGGGACAAGAAAGGAAAAATGATGCTCGTTTCTTGTTCTGTTTTCTTGATGGCTAGAGAAGTTTGTCAAACCTTATGGGTCAAGGGGCATCCTAGATTTTCCTGAAAGGTTAGTAACTCGAGGTTCATACTTGTCAGTGGCTGCCCGTCTTACAAGGAGAGTAGGGTCGAGATTTGCATGATGCAGAATTCATTTTTTTTGAAAATCTGTAAAATTACCGATGCTTGTTAGTAATTCTTTTTGGTAGAGAAGGAATGGTATTTGGTCATTCTATGGGGTTCTAGTTCTTGTGTCTTGTTGGATATATTACAATAATGGATAGAAAAGTGCCCCTTCTGAGATCTCTATGCTGCAGCCAGTTCAGTTTGTCAAGCAGAAGAGACCATGTCAGACACCATACTAGCACAGTGGTTGCTTCCTTGTGAGCTAAGGAAGAGATCAGTTCCGGTTAATTCTTTTTCCCTATCCATTTTCATTTTAACCATTTTTGGCCAATTCGATGTGAATTCTTTATTTTTCATTAGGTTATGATTCTTCTACTACAGGTACCTTGTAGTTGGGAATTTGATCCTAGGGTATTTCATTGTTTTTGTTGTGTACGATTCTTGAGGAATGCCTAAATGTGCAGAAATTCTTTCTTCGCAGTTTTATCACAAGGAAATGAAATTTAGCTTTCCTTTTCAGCAGGTATATCTATTGGACAATGTGTATACTATATAGTTCCTTTTGTCATTTACCTGCTGCAGGAGCTGCAAGAGCTTGGATGCCTAAATGTGCAGGAGCTTCAAGCTTGGGGTTCGAGTTGCAGCTCCATGTTTCCCGTCATTTTTTTTTTTAAATTGCCAAAACTACGTCAATTATAGCCAAGTTAAATGGAATTTTGTGTCTATTTTATTTCATCGATGGACTGTTTACAGCCCTTTATCCTTTAATGTGGCTCATTGTTCATCAGTTCTTTCTGAATATCAATTGGCTGAATTGACAAAGTTCTTTAAAGTTGTACGGTTCATTTGGTTTAAATTTATTTTCATTTGTATCGTTCTCTTAATCGTTGAAATTTATTTTCATTTGTATGGTTCTCTTAGAAGGAGTAACTTTTTGAGTTAATCTTCTTTAAGTGATGTTACGAATGTTTGCGCGATATTTTCCAGAGTTCACAATTAGCATCATCTTCCTCTTCGTGGACCTTGCGGTCCTCGTCAATAATCACATGCTGCATTCTCCCTTTGCACAAACCTTTAGGTTTGTCAAATCACATATGAAAAGTTCTAGCCTTGAATGCTGCCTGCTCAAGGGAAGCGGATGACAGAGACAGCAGTGGTTCTAACCCTGAAATTGAGTGCTCCCTGTTCAAGGGAAGAGGATGACAGAGGCAGGGACAAGTGTTTTGAATTATGTTTTTATTGATTATTGACAAGTCATAAAAGGTTAAAAGAAAAATACAAGTTTGGGTATGCTTAACAAAATGAAACAACAAACAAGACAGCATAGTATCACCTTTGCCCAAAGAAATCGGTGTAAGCTACTCTCTAGTACCTATGAAAATGTTACAAGGTGCAGAATTAGACGGCACCTGCCACTTTCTACCAAACATGTGCATCTTAGACATACAGGCTCTAAGTGCCTTGCACAGACACGAGATAGACTTCCTCTTTCCAAATATGGGCTTCATTTTTGGTCATCTTCAGCTCCAACTTCTCAACCTTCAATTTGATTAACGAATGCAAAATACTAGTCAAGCCGTTTGTTAAATTCATATGCATGTCAAACTTTTAATCACTTGGAATAGAAATAATGCCTAAATCTATAAGACGTATGCATACGTGATTAACAAGTGTGTAGATCATGCACCCCATCATGGTGTATGATCTATGATCAACTTAAGTGCCTTATTATCAATCTCTGCACAATATGCGCAAAGCCCACTCCTCCCCCCCCCCCCTTCTTGGCTCCTAAGAGCACATCATCCTTGATCTAGATATTTATTGACTTATTCTTCTTTTCCAACCTAAGCACCACTTCCCTTGCCCCCACCCCTTGGCCTCTTCTAGCACAAAAAGTGTCTGTCAACGTTACTCAACAGCTATGGCAGTGCTGTTGAAAGTGTCATATAATTCAATTTACTTGTTTGGAAAGGTAGATTAAAAATTACAAATGAATAAAAGAATATATTGTTTCCATAACACAACTAGAATTCATGATACGTTTGGGATGTATCAATTGCCTCAACATTTTGTAACTTTAAGGGTTTATTTTAACAAGCAAAAAGATGTGAATGATAATTCTGTTTATACAATCAAGTATACTGCTTTTTAATAGTAATTTTTTTAAACAAACATCATCAATTTTATGAAATAAAACTAAACCTGCACAAAGCATATATTAGCTCCCAATTTATTGAACTGCGCCATAAGTCATTGCTCATCAATTGGATTTGATCAAGAAAAAGCCCGAGATAGATTTCCACTTTCTTTCGTGTCCAGCGTGCACGTATAGAACTTACTCGAAGAGTCTTGAACTTCACAAGTCACATTCAATTTTGGCCAACAAAAATGCCAACACGACCCATCCGAATCTTCCATTGGCAACTTCCCATTCAAAGCTACGCTGCATCATCTTCATCCACTATCCCTTCCATTTTCTCTCTCCATCTCTGACCCAATTCACTGCTGAGTTCGGTGAGTTGGTCACTCAGCAATGGCGACGACATCGTCGTTCCCGGTGACCCAACTTCGTCATTCCCCGATAAAGATCGGCGTCAGAAATTCCCTTCTCTCTCCGCCCATTCTTTCTCTTGGGTTCTCTTCAAAACCCAGTTCCAAGCCCTTAAATTCGTTGAAATTGGGTAAGTATTCGAGCACAGTTCCTTTGAATAGGAGTTTCGGATGGCACAAGAAGAGTTCGAGGTCTGGGTCGCGTGTGGTCCGATGTGATGCGGGGAATGGAAGGGTAATATTCCTTATCCAATTTATTTAATGCCCATTTCAGAACTGTGTTAATCTAATTGCATGACATTATTCTAACGTGATGCTTGAATAGTGTGTTATTTAGTCATTCCTTATCGTGGGTCAGTCTGTATTTGGTTGAGGAGAAATGGGTTTGATTCAGAATTTTCAATCTTCTGGTTTGGGAAGTTGTGTGGTTATTTGAATTGAGATTGCATTGTGGGGCTGCTCCTGAGGATGTAACCAGAGAGACAGTAATTCTTGCAGCATAATTGCATAAAATAGTTATCTACTTATCTTCTATCGACTAGGCAGAAATCTACATTCTTTGTCTATCCCGGTTTACGGAAAGGGAGGATAGAAGGTTCTATCATATGCTACTTTTTTGTTTTTTGGGGGGGGGGGGGGGGGAGGCCTTAGAAGTTATAACAATCATATCCATTGTGAAAAATTGAAACATTGATTTAGCTATGTTCTTTTTGGTGGGATTAGTTTCATATTTACATTTTAGGTGCAAGTGGAAGGTTTGCTGTGGAAGGTAGTTTGATGCCATCTGATAGAATCCTTTGGACCGAACTGGGGGTGGTAAATATGAAAATCGTATAGAGCTTGAAGCAAAAACTAGTTCATGCTTCTCGGAAGAATGAAACAAGAAAGTAGGGCAGGAGGAGTGAGGTTTATTGGCATATAGCCTTGTGTATCTCATTCTGTCATCTTGTGAAAGGATTTATCAGGAAGATCACATGGGATTCGAGATCATTGTACTTCCTTGCTCACCTTTGTTTTACATCATCTTCTAAGCAGTGTAATTTGCGTCCTCATTACATTGTCCAACAAATGGATAAATATTCATTTGATCAAGTTTGTGCCTTTCTACTGGAATTTTGGATGAACTTGCTTTTAGTATGAGTAGCTTTCATAGACTTCTTTGTGTGTATTGGTTGGTGTGTCTATAATGCTTCCTAAAGAATGGGAATTAATAACAGTCCTTTTGTTCAACTCTCACAAAATTGGTTCACTCACTGTAAGTATGAGAGCTGATGAAGGGTGTAAAATGAGAATAATACTTTGATTTCCTTTAGTGGCAAGTGACTATCGAGATTTTACTATTTTAGTTCCATTTTCCCTTTTTGTTTAAATGGAAGTGCACTCTAATTGATCATTTCGAAGATATCGGTTGGGAGGCATAAATATTTGCATACGTAATAACTTGTTTGTTGTTTAGGAAAGCATCCTTGTTTTGTGTTTGGATTTCTAATAATTGAGTAGCGTTTGTTCTGATCTGAACGTATGTACAGTGACTTTCTGTTATGTATAAAGGCCCACAGGTTAGCAACTAGCCATTTTTTACTGGCCTGCACAATGATTACCTGTGTCTACATCAAAGGAAGGTTTCTCAAATAGTAAGCTAAAATCCTGCTCCTATGAACACCAAAATAGAAAAGTAAAAACCTGGTGACATACTGGACGATGACTCCTCTCTACAGATGAAATGACTAAAAAGCGGAGTTGTTTGAGCATTGGACACAGTTTCCTTCCTTTCATCCTAATCTGTTCACACACACACACACACACACACACACACACACATGTATATACATATGTATGTATATGGATATATGTGTATGTATATATGTGTGTCTATATATGTGTGTGTATTGTAATCATTCATTTTATTTGTGCGATTATGGTGTCAAGGTTAAATTCTCAATTATCTGATAGTGTTTCCTATGTTTGGATAGTCATTTTCAGCCATTTCTAAGACAATGAGACTAATGCTAATGTTCGTATTTTCCCAATGATTTGACGGTACAAATGAGATCTAGTGTTGACGGTTTGTGGATCTTTCTTTTACGTGTTTCTTTAATCGTTGTTCCAGTTTGAATTGTTTCGATTGTAGAAGATCATCTGATAGTTGAGAGGGTATTTTTATTTTAGATTACTCAACAAGAATTCACGGAAATGGCGTGGCAAGCAATTGTTTCTTCCCCAGAAGTGGCAAAAGAGAATAAACACCAGATAGTGGAAACGGAGCACTTAATGAAGGCACTACTGGAGCAAAAGAATGGACTTGCTCGCCGTATTTTCTCCAAGGCCGGAGTAGACAACACCCGTTTGCTTGAAGCAACTGACAAGTTTATACAAAGACAGCCAAAGGTCTGTTGGAGTCCTTTGTCATGCATAATTTGAATTGCTTCTATTGATTTGTTTTCCTATGTGCTGCACGCTATAGATGAGCAGATCCAAGTTAGCATTGCGTTGTGTGTTGTGAACTTTGATTTTTGTATCTGCCAATGTTTAAACCAACAGAAATGGCATAGCATTGTCAGCTTCAGCGACTAAAAAAGGTTTTGTATCCATATGTAACAAGCAGCTGCAAATCAGATTTTACTCATCGGTCTTCGATGCATCTTTTGTGGTCAATTTATTCCGGAAGTACTTCCTCACTAGGGGATTTGTCTTGCTACCCCAGGTTCTGGGTGAATCTGCTGGTTCAATGCTGGGGCGGGATCTAGAGGCCCTGATTCGACGAGCGGGGGATTACAAGAAAGAATATGGCGACTCATTTGTGTCAGTGGAGCATTTGGTTCTTGCTTTTGCACAAGATAAGAGGTTTGGAAAACAGTTGTTCAGTGACTTCCGACTTTCAGAGAAAACGTTGCAATCTGCGATCCAGGCTGTCAGGGGAAAACAATCAGTCATTGACCAGGGTGAGTTTTGAAATTCTAGATTTAATAGGAGTTGCTCAATGCATATAAAGGTATCCAACTGATCATGGCAGGATGCATATTGAGTGTCTCATGGGATGCATGCGTTGAGATATGAGGATGGTCATAGAGGAGGTGAGAAATAAGGATGAAAGGAGAAGGTTTCAGCTACTAACGGAAAGAAATTAGCCCATTGGAAGAAAGATACAAATTAGGAAAAGGACTAAAGTCTCGGCTATTATTATTATTCAAGAACAAAAACATTCGTTCCCGACTCCCTGGATGCATGCTTGCCTTCTAGGGCTTAAATTGCTGTCCTATGTGTTTGCTGTCCTATGTGTATAGGGTACCTATGTGTGTCCAAGAGTCAAACACATCCTTCACCTACAATTCCCTGTTAGGGAACTAGGAGCTGGATTTCATTTGTATGAATTTGTTATCTTGGTCTTTGCCATCTATTAAACAAGAAGAATTGTCTTTTCTTGGGTAGTACAAGTTGAGTAACTTTTGTGGACTTTCTTATTTATTGAACAAAAAGGCATAGGCTCCTAATGTTATCATGCTTACCTTTTGTGTTATTTTCCTCTAGTGAACATAATGTCAAGAGATATGGAGAATGGAGATACATGAAAGCTCACCGTTGTTGGTGTAGCAGTAGCCAATTGATTATCTAACTATGGGTATTAGGACTTGCAAAAAAAAAAAAAGGAAAGGCTCAACTTGGTATTCTGCAACCCCCCCAAAAAAGAGAAAAAAGAAGAAGAAAAAAAAGAAAGAACGAATTTATTTATCTATTTTATTTTATTAAGCCATATGCTTGGGCCATAGAGGGTAAGGTAGTGTACTTGAGTGGAAATGCATGGCTGTGAATCAGATGATTCACCAAGAATTTCTTGCTAGCATGGATCACTTTTGTCTGGAAGTATCCCAATGCTGCAATCTGAATTGCAATTTGGCCCTTGGATATGGCTTCGCTAGTTCTCACTTCTCAGGGCCTTATAATAGGGCTAGGCTATGTACATGTGGACTTCTTTAAACCTCTTTTTAGAGGCTTCATATTTGGATTACTGTTACTACTGTTTATTGTTAAGATGGAAGAATGCAGTCATCTGTCTTATGTGTGCTTAATGCTCTTCTGTTGAGTGTAAAGTTTGATGTCAGTGCATTTTAGTTCACATAATTTTGTGGTCTTATGGTGGTTTTCCACGCATAATGCTTTTTCCGAGGGGCATTTGAATTTTTTCCTTGCATTGGTTGCAGACCCTGAAGGAAAATATGAAGCGCTGGAGAAGTATGGGAAAGATTTGACTGCAATGGCAAGAGAAGGAAAACTTGACCCTGTGATAGGAAGGGATGATGAGATACGGAGATGCATCCAGATTCTCTCCAGGAGAACCAAAAATAATCCTGTTTTGATTGGTGAACCTGGTGTTGGAAAAACGGCAATTGCTGAGGGGTGAGTAATTGATATTTGGTACGGCTCTGCGAATATTAGGATTTATGTTGCAGTCTCCTAACATGTGTAAATTTCTAAATGTTCATCTAAATATGTTCTTGGTTTAAATACTGGATTGATTAGTAGCTTTGCAGTGTAAACCCTATTCTTCCCTATAATGTTCCCACATGTTCCCTCTGATGCTATCTGTTGTTGGCCAATGGGGGGAAAGGTGGGTGTTAGTTTGTTTTGTCAACATGTGCTGTAATGCTGCTATTTTCCTTTTTTCTTAGTGTCTTTTGAAATTCATTTATTTTATCTCATATATTTATTGGGAGAGGCTGAGGAGACACCCTGGAACAAGCGGTGAAGTGCTCGCCGTACATAATGTTAGGGGTTTGAACCCTATCACTTGCAACTTGCAAGGGTTACTTGGCCCTCCTTCCCTGGAGGTGGTGTCATTACTCATTTACCCTTGCTCCTCTCCCCTTGAACTAGGTGGGGCTGTGCTTTTCCTAAAGGGGGGAAAAACAGTAAAAAAAATTTGGAGGGCAGCAGTAGTTCGCCCTGTGTTCCAGAGTTTTGAAGTCCTTGGTTTGGAGCATAGAGTTTGTTTTCCCAGTTAAGGCGTTCTATAGCTCACAATTTTTTTAAAAATTTTATATGTTTTTTTTAACCAGGCTTGCCCAGAGGATTGTTGAAGGGGACGTGCCCCAAGCTCTGATGGATCGTAAGGTAGCCATGTTGCAACCCCTCTTGCGACCACTATCACATTCTTCATTCACACTCCGGCCTTTCCCTTTTGTTTCTGGCATTTATTTGCACCTTCCCTGATATGTTATTGCATTTCATCTTATTAAGCATGTGTGGTATAAATGTCAGAAGGGAAAGCCCTATTAGTTATAGGTGGAAAAGACATTGTAGTCAATGAATTTAATCTTTGTTGTCCAGTTGATTTCCCTTGATATGGGGGCGCTTATTGCTGGAGCTAAATATAGGGGAGAATTTGAGGATCGCCTAAAGGCTGTACTAAAGGAAGTAACCGAGGCTGAGGGTCAGACGATTCTCTTTATTGATGAGATACACACGGTCGTAGGAGCAGGTATTTTGTTTCTTTCCTTGTAATTTTAGTGGCTAAACTGTTAACAATGGTAAGCATCAGTACGTTCATGCTCCGCATACTTCTTTTTTTCTACTTCATGCTTATACATACTACTAGTATGTCTTTTGATCTGATGTGGGATTGTTCAATATGTTTAACTTGTCCAAAAGAGTCTGTAGTGATTTGAGTTTACATCCTGGATATTGATTGTTGTATTTTTCTTCTTATCATCACTAAGTTATCTTGACTACAAAAGGAGTGCAAGCAAATTGTCGCATTATTTTTCCTCAGGTGCCACAAATGGTGCAATGGATGCTGGCAATCTGTTGAAGCCTATGCTAGGTCGTGGAGAGTTGCGGTGCATTGGCGCTACTACCCTCGATGAATACCGCAAATATATTGAGAAAGATCCAGCATTGGAGCGGCGTTTTCAGCAGGTTTACGTTGATCAACCAAGTGTGGAAGATACCATCTCAATACTGCGTGGGCTTCGTGAGAGATATGAGTTGCATCATGGGGTTAGGATTTCTGACGGTGCCCTTGTGGAGGCCGCAGTGCTCTCAGATCGCTACATTAGCGGACGTTTTTTGCCTGATAAAGGTACCACCTGATGTGCTTAAAAGGTTGATTTTATTCGTGAGCGTACATGATATTTTATTGCACTGTGATATACGAGGAACGAATTTGGCATTCATAATACATTGTTCTGGTTTAACAAAGGGTACCCTGATGAGCGATGAGCAAGATTTTCGGGTAAACTAGTTAGTAGGGAGGAAAAGTTTTTGCAGTTTTGTAACTTGACACAAACTATTAAGGGCATAACATAAGTATACTACACAAAACATTGATTAGCTTTTCACAGTTCTGGAGTTATCATTATAACGTTTTGAATTTTGCACCTTAGATGGGAGAATTTAGTAGTCTGACATAAGGATCATTTCGTAATGATATGTAGCATAAGGATAGTAATGAAAATCTTTTAAGTCTGTAAGAAGTTTTTGTGATAGCAATGTAAGGAGCATAACATTATGAAGCATACAAAGATGAATCTGCATAGTTGAGGTGTTGTAACTAGTGAGGTTTTGGAACTTCAGTTCAGTCACAAAGTAATTGACAATACTTTACCCAGCATAACATGTGCTTTGTTTTGCCCTTGGAAGCCTATTATAATTACCCAGTGCAATGAGCCTTTACCAACTTTTGTTTCTAAAAATAATATTTAAAGTGAGTTTGTGTCTTTCTTTATTATAAGCCACAAAGTTAATTCTAAGTTTATTAGTTATATTTGTAATATATTCTAACTGTATGAAAAATTACTTAATGTACAACTGCAAAGGTTGTGGATAGATAGCTTGAAGAGAAAGGGCTGTGAATATGCAGATGCATGTTTTCCAAAATCAACCTATATATTAATATTAATAAATAAAAATTCTTTAAAGATAAATAAGATCCTTTTAAGTGTAGCAGTCAAATCTCTAGCTGTTACTAACTAGTAGAACAGTAGGTCTGTAGGGGAAACAGGATCATAAGCAGAAAGAGAAACACAGGTGACATTCTTCAAATATGATAAGGTGTTTAACGTTAGATGGTCACGTATTAATGGTCGTATGACATGTGTTCAAGAGTTGTAGTAATGAAGTTGAAAGGTGAATAAAGTTGATCCAGTTGATATTAGTTTGTGAGAGTTTGTAGTAGAGTGAACTTGATCATGCATTTTCCCTCCCCTAGAGCTCCTCATAACTGCAGCTGGTTTCGTTGGATGTCAATTTCTTTCCAGAGTAGTCGACTGTATATGTACTTGTGATGACTGTTCTTACTGAGATGCTGGTTTATACTGCAGCTATTGACTTGGTTGATGAAGCAGCTGCAAAACTAAAGATGGAGATCACATCAAAACCTACTGCCCTGGATGAGATAAACCGTTCCGTGTTGAAGATTGAGATGGAAAGGCTCTCCCTTGTGAATGATAATGACAAAGCCTCAAAAGAGAGGCTAAGTCGGCTTGATGCAGAGCTTTCTCTGTTAAAGGAAAAGCAAGCTGAGTTGACTGAGCAATGGGAGCATGAGAAAACTGTAATGACACGTATACAGTCAATTAAAGAAGAGGTATAAGAATTTCTTCTGCAAGAAAAGTTTCTCGACTATTGATATTATTGCTTGCGGAAGACAGTGAATAATTATGACAGGGATCATGATTATATAATTGCTTTCTAACCTTTTACATTTTCGTTGGCATGTTGAATATTGATGTCTGTGTCCAGTACATTTATTACCTGCTTTGTTGATTTATCCAGATTGACAGAGTAAATATTGAGATCCAGCAAGCTGAGCGAGAGTATGATCTTAATCGTGCAGCTGAACTTAAATATGGCAGCCTCAACTCTCTTCAGCGCCAATTGCAAAGTGCAGAGAAAGAATTGGACGAGTACATAAAATCTGGGAAGTCAATGCTACGTGAAGAAGTAACTGGGAATGATATTGCTGAAATAGTCAGCAAATGGACTGGAATTCCTGTTTCCAAGCTACAACAGTCAGAGAGAGACAAGCTATTGCATTTAGAGGAAGAGCTACACAAACGTGTTGTGGGCCAAGATCCTGCAGTGAAAGCTGTTGCTGAGGCCATTCAGCGTTCTAGAGCTGGACTTTCAGATCCACACCGCCCAATTGCAAGTTTCATGTTCATGGGTCCGACAGGTGTAGGAAAGACAGAGTTGGCAAAGGCACTTGCTTCTTATTTATTCAACACTGAGGAAGCCCTTGTGCGAATTGATATGAGTGAATATATGGAAAAACACGCTGTCTCAAGACTCATTGGTGCCCCACCTGGTTATGTGGGCTACGAGGAAGGTGGCCAATTGACAGAGATAGTTCGAAGGAGGCCATATGCAGTAATTTTATTTGATGAGATAGAGAAGGCCCATGCTGACGTTTTTAATGTATTCCTTCAAATTCTAGATGATGGTAGAGTGACAGACTCACAGGGACGGACAGTGAGCTTTACTAACACAGTAATCATCATGACGTCAAATGTGGGTTCACAGTATATTCTGCATGCTGACGATGAGGCATCATCAAAGGAGGTTGCTTATGATATTATAAAGCAAAGAGTGATGGATGCAGCTAGGTCAATATTCCGTCCGGAGTTCATGAACAGAGTAGATGAATACATAGTCTTCCAGCCCCTTGACCGTGATCAGATCAGCAGCATTGTCCGATTGCAGGTATGCTTTGGGTTCTTATGTGTTGTTTGTATGTTTGATGTTTTGTTTGCTTTAACTGCATTGCCGTGAGCAAGTACTTATGGCCCCATGACAAAGGGTATCTTTATACATTTTCAAAATGAAGTTGGCTTGTCCTGCTCACTTGATGCTACACCACTTGGAGGCAGCTGGTTATTTCAAGTATACGAGATACTGACAAATGCACCCTCCCAACATTTTTGCATGGCGCTTGTCTTTTTGTTGAAGTTTTTTCTTTGAACAGTATCATCGTTTCTTATAATGGTTAATCTGGATGTTCCAGAGAATTTCTTTTTTCATGACTGCGGTATGTTGAAGCCATGGCCTTGGATATGCATGAGACGAAAAATCTGATTGCATGATGTCTCATAGGCAAGTGTTGACCTTTACCGGATGCACTTTTGCATTGTCCATCACACATTCGCACAATCACACATGCTTTTTCGAGGGTAAGGTGTACAAAAATGACCTTTAGAATATGGTGATGGCTTTTTTGGAGATGTACATTAGGTGGTTGGGTCTTGTGAACTGTAGATTTTGAAGATGAGACCCTGATAAAAATGAGCCTCTCATTCCAAACCAAACCCTGACCGGCTGCATGCATTTGCAAAATACACTGTCCTGTGTTCTATTCTGAACCCTCCAGGAAGAAGGAAATATGTGTACATCCTTCATAAAACGCTTACAAAGTAGAAAGAGAGGGAGAAAAAGAAAGCCCAAATATGCTGGTGCTGTGGTAGAAAAGAAATCTAGTTGAGGTTATTGGTGAGATTTTGTGCCGTAAGGGACAAGATTTTATGCATGATATGCTACAGTAAGGTGGTTTGGTCTTCAAGCCTATATTTGGAGTGTTTCTGCAGCAGTTGTAAATATAAGATACAGATAAAAAGAGGGATGCCCAGGGACCTGGTGAGCTAGTAGCTTTGTGGGTGTCTGGCGTGTTCTGATGTGATGAACACAGTTTTCTTGCCCACACTTCTTTGCCTCCCTGATTATTTCTATTATTTAGTAATCTCTAACTAGACTTCACATTTTTTGAGAAGCATGGTTGTATGTTATGTAAGATTTGAATTTGTTTGGGGGGTTCATAGTTCCCGTCCAAGTTTTGGGCAGTGGATAAAGTCCCCATTTGACTTTTTTTTAGCTTTGAACTACAGCTATAGTTTGAGCTCGAGTGGGCTGGAACAAAATTGTTTTTGCAAATTTTTGTTTACTTTTGCTGGGTATTACTCGGCAGTGAACACCTTTCGAATTAAGGTTCTCGACCTCTTGTGGAAACAGCCTCTGTATAATTCAATTGTAATAGTAAGGCTGCATGCACTTGAACGAAATATTGTGGGACGGGGCATGTGGTCCCGTTCTTGAAGTTGTCACCTAGTATGGATCTCATAGGAGATGTGTACTAAAGCTCTTTTTCTGTTAATGTTATCCAGCTGGAGCGGGTCCAGTCAAGAATTGCAGATCGAAAGATGAAAATTCATGTGACAGATGCCGCCGTTCAGGTTCTTGGCAGCCTCGGGTATGACCCCAACTATGGAGCTAGGCCAGTCAAGCGAGTGATACAGCAGCATGTTGAAAATGAAATTGCTAAAGGTATATTAAGAGGGGAATTCAAAGAGGAGGATACCATTCTCATTGATACGGAGGTTGGTGCATTTTCAAATGGCCAGCTTCCCCAGCAGAAGCTGGTATTCAGAAAACTGGAGCCGAGTTCAGACTCTCCAGCTGCAGAATCTCAGGAAGCCGTTTCTCGAGTGTAAACCGAACATCATTTGAGCAGATACCCTTGTCATCTAAATTACTGACGAGCTCATGATATAGTTTTGTGCTAAAGTTTTATGGGTTTATATAGTTCATCATTGCCAGTATAATTGTTTTCCATCAATACTTACAGAAATTTTGTACTTGTGTAAATTATGGTTTCTCTATATAGTTCATCTATACAAAATTTAAGAAGTTGATCTCGATCCTTGAAATTTTTGGTATATTCAATTGGAAAGGCTAGATCTGCTGGGGAAAACAATGCCAAATTTGAGATAGGGAAGTAATAATGTTGTAATTTGTCTTCCCTTTCTCAGTTTGAGTAATGTGGAACCAGAAGACGATATGCTTTTGTAGAGGGAGGTTAATCCAAATATACGTACATGTATTGCTCCCCCGGTGGTTTATCTGGGTGAAGGAGAGTCTGAGCGTCTGCCTTGCTATTTTGGAATTGCTCAGGGAAGGGATGCACCAGGACGTTTAAAATGCTTCAGCCTTCTAGTGTGGGCAAGTGGAAATTTCAAATACGATTGTTGTATGTCATTGTCAAAAATAGTCCTCTTAATATCATATTGTCTGAAATACGGATCCAAAACATAGATTCGGGAATGTTTGTGGTTACGGTCACGTTAATACAGGAGCATTTAGATACTCCGATCGAGGAACGGATCACGTCCGTCGTGGCGTGATAAGGTCCACATAGTTTATTTTGTCATTTGTATTTGTATTTGAGTACCATAATTCGCTAAGTAATGTTATTTTGTAGCATAGTTCTTATTTGGCCAGATTACAATGGGTAAATGTTGACAATAGCAAAACAAAATAATATATGGAAGCTTTGATGCAAATTGTAAGGTTATAGAACAATACAAACGGTATTATTTAAACCAAACAAAGGGGTGGACAAAAGATACAACATAATAACAATCATGCTTTATTTCGTACAATCAAATCATAAAACTCCACAACTGAAATAAAAATAATTACCACCAGAACGAACGGCGAGGAGGCTCTGGATAGTTGGTTTCCTCACTTTGATCTACCATATAACCTCTGTCTGTCCCTTGTTCTTGGAAAAAGTATGATGACATTCCTTCATCCAAGATCGACCAGTTGAACTCGAATCTCCGCTATAAATTGTGTACGATAATAATGATTGCCCCTGTGATTAATAGTCTTGAAAGGTTGAAAACCTAAAAATTGTCATGATTTTGGGTACTTGGATTGGATCGACTCAAATGCGATTCACTACCAGGATAAGGTGGGTAAGATGGTCAGATGATGTACACCAATCTGCATCTGCTTGATTATATCCATAATTATATGGACCACCATCATAACTATTAGAACCACGTGATCAATTACAGTAACCAGGCCCTGTAAAAGTTGAAGGTATTTGTTGTTCATCTGCATACCTATGCACGACCTGGTTGTCCAAAATTAAATGGTGCTTTGGTTTCTTTATCCTTCGCCTTCCTGAGGCAACGATAAGCATGTGCAATTGTCACTTCTTCATACTTTTCACCTCTTCTACCATTATGATCAGACATGGTGGGGCTAACATCTGTTGAAGACGGTCTAGAGGATTGAAAAGTACCAATATCATTGGTACCTCTATTTCCACTTCCATCACCACTACTTAGAGGAGTTAAATCGCCTCCAAACCCATTGTTGTGGGCACCTTTAGATTGTTGATGTGCACTATAACGACATGGAGGAGAGACACTCAATTGTCGATCCTTATCATCCTCAATGTTTATAGTATCATCCTCTTCTTGGCCATCCACATCCAACCAATGCAAGTCATCACCTTCAAAGACTGATCGCTCCTTTTCTGACACCCAAAGATTTATTGGATCATTATCATCAAAGATGTTTTCCAGATTAATAGGAGTGAAAGAATTAGTGAGTTGTTTTTGACTCATTCTTCCTATACTTCTCAATTTCAACTTCTGGTTATAACGGAGGTAGACAATTAGATTGAATTTTTGGAAAGTCAATCTATTTCGTGTCTTGGCATGCACTTCACTAAACATGCTCCAATTTCTCTCACAACGAGATGCAAAGGTAGTTTGACTTAAGATTTGAACTGTAATGCATTGGAATTTAGGTGCACCACCCCCATGAGTTATCCACCATTCAGTTGCATTACACAAATTACAAAAATAATTTAAATATTTCAATTCCCTCGTATGCAATATTACTACAATTGTGTTTAGGAATGTAACCACCTGACATTGTGTTCTTCACTGCCCTTTGAGCTAAAGGTGTTCCAAAAGTATCTTGGTCTTGACTATGCAAGAAAAGCTGCATATCCATATTCACTTTATTGACATGAACATATCCCACACACCACATTGGAGTTGTTAATATGTATTTACCTTAACTTTACCTGATTCATTAATGTTATTTGTATTTCTATATTTTCCTCCAACCATATTGTCACTCTTTCCACTTCCCTCACCTCCGCATCATTTCCTTGTTGATGTTCTTGATACATATATTCAGGATTGAAATAATATCCCTAAAAAAAGGCTTATCACATTAATCAAGGTTATAAACAATCCATATGCAATGTAATAATTAGTTAGTTACTAATAAACAACAAATGAATACTTAAAAAATAATGACAATTTAGTTTTATCTGCGTCATGTAGATTGGAGTGCAACTGAAAGTTCCATCTCTTGTCAATGATGTCCTAATACCTTTGATAGTATCTACAATTGTCCTTGATAGCATGCTCAGCCCGAACCATCGCCTCATATATATAGGCCATTGTCAGCTTATCATCTCCATCAACGGGTCTTAAAACCCTTACTAAAGGTTCATGCACTTTGAGAATGTCATTTGCATTTTTCCAAAATTCAAAGCTTCAGGCGTGGATAATAGAATAAGTTTACACACTTCTTTGGCATTTGTATTTTTCGCCTTTTCCCATCTAGAGTTCAGCCACTCAGATGAGTCTTACATGTCTCTTCGAGCAGTTTTATGTTTAACTACACTCTCTAGAGACACAAAGTTAGTGGCAAATCGTGTTATGCCAGCTCTAACAATGTCTCGACCATTGGTGAACTTCTTCATACAATTCACTACCCAATTGTACTTATATATGTAGTTAGAGATCTTCCTTGCTGCCACTATAACTTTACGTATGCTAATCTTCCCAGGGAGGTCCTCCAAATAAGATCCAAGCAATGGGCTACACATGGCGTCCAATATAGGGTGGGCTACTCATCTATTAATGTTATCCCTGTGACCTTCATTGCGGATGCATTGCCTGTCACTATATACACTACTTTCTCTAGACCAACTTCTTCAACTACTTTCTTCATCAGCTTTAAGTAATACTAACATCTTTGCATGTTATATGTGACATATCAACCGATTTGTTACAGACAGTGATGCCATTTAAGTATATGAGAAAATTGATTATGTTATATCTGGTCACACTTGACCAACCGTCACACATAATAGTGACAACCCTTTCCTATCACGTGCTAGCAAATCTTGATATCCTTTGCTTTATCTCCTGACAGGCCTCTGGTAGATATATTTCCGTGAGTTCATAAGAAGTCGAAGCTCTAACATCCGGACCAACTTCACAAATGGTGTCAAGGAGTGGATTGGTATATGTCGAATCAACAACTGTGAATGGTTGGTTGTTATCAACTACCCAACGTCGAAAGGCCTTGATTAACTTCTTCTTTGTAGTTTTCATCCAACTAGCATTCACTTTTGATTGTTTGGTTCTAGTTCGATCTTTTTCAAGATCAATTTCCACAGCCTTAAGTCTCTTCGCATGGGTTGACAGAGGTGTAAATGTCATAACTCTTTTTCCTTTAGAACCACCTTCCCACACTGTTGGGGCCTGACTACTGTCTCCTTCATCGTAAAACCTACCGCTACTTGCTCTAAACACCTGTTGGTCATGATGGAGTTGGTGTTATTGTAGAATTTGGTATCGTCATCATCAACATCAATTCGGTTAATTGATCTTGGGATTTCTTCTTCGAAGTCTGTAGTCCTTCTGACCTTGTCTTGGTTTTTCTCCTTGAATTCTTGCCGTAACTTATTCATGTCTCTTTTAACTTCAGGAGACACTTCAGGACGAGGTGCAACATCACCTATCTTGCATGCTAAGTGTTACTTTAAGCGTGTGATCCCGCCTTTTATTATCTTACCACAAAAGTTGCACTGGACTTGCTTTTTATTACCATCAACGATAGTACCAAAATGCTATCCTAGGTCTTCAGTTGACCAACTAATGTGTCCCCACATTTTTATTGGACCTATATAAAACCAATTGTTGACATAAGAAGATATGGGATTTGAACTATAATGATTCATTATAAATTATCAAAAATATAATTTAAAAATAACTTAAAAATTACATAATTAACATAACATACATAAAAATAACATGAAGATAGCATGATCATAAATAACGTAAAAATAAAATAATTAACATAAAATATCATAACAATAACATATTTAATATAAATAACATAAAATTGCCATAAATGTAACTTCAAAATAACATAATTAACTTAAAATAGCATAAGAATAACATAATTAACATAAAATATGATAACAATAATATACTTAACATAAATCACATAAAATTACCAAAAATATAACTTAAAAATAACATAATTAACAGAAAATAACATACAAATTTCATAATTAAGATAAAGATAACTTGATCATAAATAACATAAAAATAACATAATTAACATAAAATATTATAACAATAACATATTTAACATAAGTGCCATAAAATTTCCATCAATATAACACAAAATAACATAATTAACATAAAATAACATACAACTTTCCTAATTAAGATAAAGATAATATGATCACAAATAACATAAGGATAACATAATTAACATAAAATATTACAACAATAACATATTTAACATAAATAACATAAAATTCCCACAAAGATAACATAAAAATAAAATAATTAATATAAATAGCATATAAATAACATAATTAACATAAAATAAAAACAAGTTTCATAATTATGATAAATATAATGTGGTCATAAATAACATAAAAATAACATAATTAACGTAAAATATCATAACAATAACTTATTTAACTTAAATCACATAAAATTACCACAAATATAACATATAAATAACATAATTCATATAAATAGCATGTAAATAACATAATTAACATAAAATAACACACAAGTTTTATAATTAACAAAAAGATAATATGGTCATCAATAACATAAAAATAACATAATTAACATAAAATATCACAACAATGACATATTTAACATAAATAACATAAAATTACCATAAATATAAAATATAAATAACATAATTCATATAAATAGCATATAAATAACATAATTAATATAAAATAACATACAAATTTCATAATTAAGATAAAGATAATATGATCATAAATAACATAAAAATAACATAATTAACATTAAATATCATAGCAAGAACATATTTAACAAAAATAACATAAAGTTACCATGAATATAACATAAAAATAACATAATTAATATAATTAAAATAGTTAACATGAAATAACATAAAAATTTTATATTTAAGATAAAGATAATATGATCATAAATAACACAAAAATAACATAATTAACAGAAAATATGATAACAATAACATATTTAACATATGTAACATAAAATTACCATAAATATAATATAAAAATAACATAATTAGCGTAAAAATGACACAAAATACAACAACGATGGCATACTTGACATAAGCATAACTAAAAAATCACATAATTAACATAATTATTATAAACATAATTAATATAAATATAACTTAATAAGTTAACTTCTTCCAAAATTTTATAACCCATCACTTATTCTTAAAAACATAATTTTTTGAATTAAAAAAATTACCATAAACCTCCTAAGACTCTAGAAATTTCAGTTGAATGAAATTAAATCCACTCAAAAAGTTCAATCTTAAAACCCTAGGTCCTTTACTGTTCCTTCACTGCTCGGCTCTTTAATCTTCACCACTTCACCTACCCCTCGTCGCTGCTCCCTCCTTTGCTCCTTCGCTTGCCCCCCCACCGGCATTGTGCTATTCGCCCTCCATTGCCGTGGCAGCACACAGAAGTCGCAGCCTCCCTCCCTCAAATTCGGCCCACCGCCAATGACAACTCACGTTCACTGCCTCCGACCTTCCAAATCCGGGCCATAGCGCTACAGAACTATTGGTTGTTGTAGAAAAATGAAAAATAGCGTTAATGACATATGTGTTTCTACCATGGTTGATGATTCATAGTTTCACACCATTAAAATTTTCTTACCACTTTGCTAGATCTGCTTTCTTTCACTAGTTTTCTTCCCAATTATGTTGCATTTCTACCACATATATGGTGAATTTATAATGGTTGTGTGGTGTATTGGTGTATAATTTTTACCACTGATGCTTCTTTGTCTTATCTATTTGTCTGAAGAACATTTTGTGCCTCCAAATATATTTTCCAGATTTTCTAGTTCTTCATCCTCCAAAATTTGACTTGAGTGTGTTTTCGGTCGATTTTTAATGTGTTATATTTACATGCATCGAATTGAAATCATCTTTCATGTCAATCAGTTGTTGCTGTGTTTTTTTTTTTTTTTTGATTTTAGCCTGAGTCAAGCGTCCATGATGCGTTACGCCACAACTGTTATAGCTATTCCTACGTGACAGAACAACTGAGTTTTAAATCCCTGGTCTGAATTACCTAGCTAAAATAAGGTGAATACTTACTGACCAAAGTCAAAACCGAATTATGCGAGTGTTTTAACTGACATTAATTCTGGTTGTATATATTTGAAAGCCCTTTTGTGTGTGTAGACGAAGATTAAAAGAGGCACAAATAACGACGAAATAAATGTACCATATCCAACACTTACAAAATTCATTTCCTGGTTGTAACTCCATGCAAAAGTTAGACCATTCTGAATATTTAAACGTTTGCCAAATATGACATTTGCAAATGGCTAGTTTGATAGTCACCATCGTATGTCATGCTACTCACAAACCATAACATTTCAGTTGGTTTTTAAATTGAAGGAAAACAAAGAAAGTTACTGTTCCACTTGTTTTCTATCTTCTTCTTATTTTTCTTTTCCTGAGCAACAATGCTGGTCTCAATTGCAAAAGTGGATAAGCATATAACTTTCTTCACAAAGAAGCAGATATTGAAAACAGAAGCAGACATATGAAAATTTGAAAAGGGAAGTTGAATAAAGTGAGAGAAAGTAGCAGAGTGTCATTTTCATATTATTATGAGCATCATCAACAAAGAGAGACAAGTGCTATGTATTTATACAACATATCAGTTAGGCTTTCTAGCCAAAATGAAAAAGAAAAGTCTTTTACAACAAATTGTGGAACCACCTAGAACGCCTAACAGAATTATATCACATGCCTATAATGTAAACACCCCCTTTCAAATTGGAGGAGGAAATGATCAATGTCATATATGCATTGCTTAGGCCCTGTTTTTTTTGTGGGTCAATTCTAAAATATCAACGTCAACCCACTTCAACCCACTTCAACCTGTTTTAACCCACTTCAATCTATTTCAACCCACTTCAACCTACTCCCACTATTTTAACTAAGTTCAATTTATCATATAAAAAATTCAATCCACTTTAACCCACTTCAACCTGCTTCAACACACTTTAATCTATTTCAACCTGCCTCAACCTACTTAACTCTTTTACCCACCCCAATTTACCTACAACAAGAATAGGCCCTTATTTGAGTATTTGGAACTTATTATAGGGAATTATTATGCTTAATTGTATGATTTATGCCCTCTATTTCCATTATTACGCTTGGAGTTGGCTTGTATTGATAATGTTTATAGATTTTGACTTTGTGAGCATGATATGTGAGTTGAAAGATGATTATGAGGCCTTGCAGATCAAAGAAGGAAGCAAAAGAGGCTCAAGACACCCAATATGGATAAAGCGTAGTCAGCACCACTGTCCATAAGATTCCAGGTTGAGGCCACAAGAGGTATGAAAGAAGACAAAATAGGACCATGACTAGTTTGTGGAGGTGATGGCAAAGCATGTGGACCCCACTGAGTACTCCTCGTGGCCCCCTCTCTCAGTGCCTACCTGTTTTCTTCGTGGTTGTTTGTTTTTCAAATGGTTTTGACATTAGGCAACCTTGAATTTCATGATAAAGGTCTACTTTCATCCTTATTCATAATCAATGTACCATCATCCATCATTTTCCTCATATCTATAATCCACCATTTTTGAGAGCTTGAAAGAAGAAGAAGCTAAAACTGAGTCAAGTTCGAAGAGTTATGGGCATTGATTGAGAGATCATCAACTAGGCTTTATGATTGAGCAATTCTTCTATTTTCTTTTCTTCATTTTCTCTTCTAGATAGATTTATGCTTTTAGATGTTTGTTTTGTTAATTTCAAACAAGAGTATTTTTCTTAATCTATAGATGGATAAACCAAACTGATGTTGCTGATTTTGCTACTTGGATGTTGAAGTGTTTGAAACTCTCTTTGGTTTTTACAATTTGATCATAGAGTTTTGATTACTGTTGTGAGACTTCTGACCAATTTCTTGCATGTATGTTAGATACCCGATCGAGGTAATGAAAGGTGAAGATCGATATTGGATACTAAAATTAGACCCAGTTTTATAATCACTTAAGAAAGAGTTGTGAATCTGGTAGTCTTGTGATAATCACACACTTAAACTTGATTAAATTAAGATCTAAAGAGAATTGATCATTAGTTTGATTGAGTTAATTCACTCCATTTTGAAAAAAAATTGTGAATTCTAAAATATTATCTACCATTGAATAAACGTGCGAAGTGACAAGTGCTTGTTTGACAAGTTAGATCGAAACATTGTTAAGTGATGCTACTCCTAGATGCTTTTAGTAACTAAAGTTAATCCTAATTTTTTTAATGCTTGTTAGATAGAATCTAAATCCAAGCCTTGATTCCGCTTAGCGAATTTTAAAGGAATAGACCCAGTAGGTCAATCTAGTTTTCATGGAACGACCTTAACACACAACAACACCTTCTGCACTTGTGGTGGTGATCAAGTTTTTGGTTCTATTGTTGAGGACTAGATTTGGATATATTGATTAAGCATTTTTCTTTCCTTTTTATTTTTCGATTTTACATTTTTTTTGGGCGCACTTTGATTAGGTGTAGATTGTCTTCTATTTTATGCACAAGTCCCCAGTTTTGGTTTCCTCTTTGAGTTTGACCCTGAGATCAAGCGAACTTGTCATGGAAGGAAGAGATAACACTAGTTGCAAGAGAAGCTAGAAGCGGGAGAACCCACACGTGAGATGGTGGGTGGTGAACATGAACGAATAAGGAACCTTAAGAACTATGTCACTCAGGGGATCCAAGACCTCACTCCAGGCATTACAAGTCCTGCCGTAACTGTAAATAATTTGGAGCTCAAGCCAAAGCTAATCTTAATGGTGCAATAATCCCATTTCAGCAGCACACCCATAGAGGATCCTAGTTTACACCTCCCAGTTCTTCTTGAGGTGTGTGCTACATTAAAGATTAATGGTGACTCCAACAATGCGATTCGCCTCCTCTTGTTTCCATTCTCTGATAGAGACAAAATGAGCATGTGGCTCTACCATTTTTCAGGATCAATCACCACATGGGATGAGCTCACTAAAGCATTTCTTGCCAAGTTCTTCCCTCCTAGCAAGACGGCAAACTTGAGAAACCAAATCACCTCATTTGCTCAATAGGAGGATGAGTCCCTTTATGAAGCTTGGGAGCGCTTTAAGGATATTTTGAGATTGTGTCCCCATCATCAACTCCACAGTGGATGATTATGAAAACATTCTACTATAGATTCACGCAAGCGATAAGGTTCATGATTGATGCAACAACAAGAGGTACTTTGATGAACAAGACGGAGGACAAAGCATATAACTTGATTGAGGATATAACGCTCAACAAGTACCAATGATCCAATGAGAGAACTCCTTCTAAGAAGATTAGAGGTAAATTTGATGTTAGTACTTTTACTTGCTGCTAAAATGGATGCTATGACTCAATGACTTGATCGTTTGAATGTTAATACGATGAATCCATGTGCCACCTTCCCAACTTGTGATAGTGATGGATCTTTTGACCACGTGACTTTGAATTTTATTAGGTTGGGAAGCCTTTTACCTAAACCTCTACAAAGAAAGTTGCATATGTCAATAACTTCTAACCTAGGTCGATCCATGACCCATACTCACTTGCAAATCCTGATTAGGAGAACCGTCCTAACTTATCCTATAGGAGTGATTCCCTTCCGTTTCCTTAAGCTACTACTAGGCCCCCACCTCTCGATTTTCAAAGACCTAATTTTCCTCCACAAGCTTCCTAAAAGTCCAACCTAGAGTACTCCAGCTTGGAGAGCATGATTTTGGTGCAATAAAAGCAAGAGGAATATATTATGTAGTTAGTCTTTAAGGTTTATTTGCTAACTACTCACAACAAGATGTTGGAATCCCAAATTGCCTAATAAGCTAGCTTTTCTTCCACACCTCTAGGTAGATTACCTAGCAAGCCTGAGCCTAACTCTAAAGAGCATTGCAATTATATTGTGTAAAGAAGTGGCAAACAACTTGAATGGTTGCTAGAGATGGCATGGGTAGGGAAAGTGTTCGAAAGAACAATTCCAGTAAGCCTATTGTAGAAAGTTGTGAGAATGAGCCTTAAGACAAGAACGAGAGTGAGACGTGTATACAATCTAAGTCCTCTAGCCCAAAGCCTTACCTACCACTTTTTCCTCTCCCATAATAATTTACCAGGGCCAAACTTGACGGTCAATTTGAGAAGTTTCTTGTTGTGCTTAAAAAAGTTGCATGTGAGCATTCATCTTATTCATGCTTTGTCTCAAATGCCTGTGTATGCAAAGTTTTTGAAAGAAATGCTCTCCAAAAAGAGGAAAATTGATGAGCATGAGAATATCGTTTGAAGAGAAGAGTGTAGTGTTGTGGTTCTAAATGAGCTTCCCGCTAAGCTTAGAGACTCTTGTAGCTTCTTTATTCCTTGCATGATTAGAAAAGTTAGTATTGATAGGACTTTGTGTGAGCTTGGTTCTAGTGTAAGTTTGATGAACTATTCTATCTTTAAGAGACTTGACTTAGAAGAATTGAGACCTTCCACTATTTTAGGGGATTGTACTGTAAAGTACCCTTTGGGTATTTTAGAGGACATTCTTATCAAAGTGGATGCCTTTTATGTGCCTGTGGACTTTGTAATCTTTATGGTTGAAGATGTCTGTACCTACATCATTCTTGGGATGCTTTCTTGACCACTGTAGCATGCAACATTGATGTTAAGGAGGAGAGGTTGACTTTTGATGTGGGTGAGCATCACGTTGAGTTTGGTTTGTCTAAGGACCCAAAGCCTTCCCTTTCTCTTATTTGTTGTGGGATTAATGTGCTAGCTTCTAATGAGATTATGTAGTCAATTAAGGTGTGGTCCAAATGATCCTTATCTGCTTAATTATGTGTCTTTTGAGGGCCCTGAACTTCATAGTGTGAAGGTAGATTTGGTTGAAGACTTGTCACCTAAGATGGTCAAGAACGAGCCCTATACTTTTGATGAGCATTGTTTGAGTGATTGTTGTAGGCTTGCATGTGTTGCGCTCGTTGCCCCCTTTGAGGGATGTTGAGACTACCCTTGATTTGGGGGTCAAATGTAGTTATTGTGATGATTGTCCATCTGGTGGTCTCCACCACAAGATTATTGTCTATTTGGACGAAGCTACTAAGAGGTATTTGATGCTTAAGAAGAACCTCCATCCCCTCCACTTAAAGTTGTTCCTTCTTTTGTAAGAGTTTGAGTTTGAGGTTTGTGATGAAGGAGGGACAAGTGTTGTGGAGTCCTCTTTCTTGTTGGTTTTTCCCCCTCTCTAAAGGATGATTGGTGTAGGGTCGAGCTAGAGACCTTGAAGAATAACTACTTGGAGGTAACCTGAGGTTCCTCTTCTTTCCCTTTTATTTTTCTTTCTTTAGTTTTTATATATTTTTGGTATGTGCTTTTCCATGGTCCCATTTCCTCTTTAGTCTTTTCATGCCTTTATATGTTTAATGATAATGTATCCTCTAAGCATAGGGGAGGGAACTCTTGCAGGATTTGCACTCACTTTAGGCATACAACATTTCCTTTAAGAGTGACTCCTACTTTTACGGGGGTTGGAGAGATTCAGATGTAGGTCCACAAAAAGTTTTTAGAAAGCGATCTATCCAGTTAAAAATTATGAGACACATTTAAAAATCAGAAGCAATACAAGTTAAAGTCAAGCAACAATACATATAAATAAATAAATAAATAAATAAATAAATAAATAAATAAATAAATAAATACTAAGCGAATTAGATTTCATACCTAAATTTTTTATACCTTAGTTTAAGCATATTTTGTCTATATTCATTAGGCTTTATATGTAGGTCATTTGGATCCAACTTTAGGTCCGCATTTTGGTTTAGATTTGCATATAAAAAACACAAAAATGAAAAAAGCCTCCAATGACGATTCTCCAAGAATGGTAGCTTTCATAAGCTTGCTGAACTATAAATGTATGGCCCACTGGCCCCTTTGGTGTAAAAATTTTTGAAGATCACGTGGATATCTGTTGTTTTGGCCATTGTCTTAATTGACAACTATGTTGCCCCTCAGAGTCATTTGCATTAATGTTGGTACATGACATTCATATCATGAGCTAGATAAGACTTTGGTAAATATCCCATGAAACTTTGAGCCTTATTGATGAGGGATGGAATCTTGAAGCTCCCAAGATCAAAAATAACAAGGAAAATAATCACACCAAAGAATGCTTCTTTTGGATTCATTCTCAATCAATTAATAGAATGTGAGGTTCATGCCTATGGTAAGTTACTAATGGTAGATAATTACTTTTCACCAAATTCCACTCCTAAAGGCTCATTAGCCACCAAAGAAGAATTCTAAAGGAAAAACTTTACTCACCATTCTTAATTAAGGAGATAAAGATGTATAGATTTTAGTGAGAGAAAATGACCATTTGCTTTTCCATTTATAAATCAACTTAAGCTGAGTTTACATGGAGGTTCTGAGGTCTATAAATACCTAAAAAGGAGGGGATTAGCTGTTACAATAGTCAAACAAGTATACCAATAGAGGGATTACAAATTATCTTAGAAAAATAAATTAAATTACTAAGATAATTACAACCAAGGAGAGCTATTTTTTCCTGGATTCATCCTTCATTTTTTACCAAGCATTTATAAAGCTCTACTCCACCAATGGAGGTTCCGCAACTTGGAATGCCTTCCTTGCTGAGTGTATAATTACCCCATGCTAATTAATCTCAAGGATAATAGCTGTACCCTCCTCAATTAAGGCCAAATTCTAGATTACTCTAAAACTAAAATTTTGTGCACACCCTATATATTTGGGCCATTTCTCCCAATATATGAATCTAATGCTCAATTTTAGCTCATGGGGATAAAATACACATCTTAGGAAATTATAAAAACTTGGGCTTGGTTCATTTGAGCTCTGTTAGGTAGGATTTTAACTTGACCCAAATTTAGCAAATTTTCTGACAAAAACCTACACTATATGAGTTGGGGTTTTTATCACTTAAGGGAATCAAGATGTATTCTAACTTAGAATTTTATCTACATCATCCCAAATTGGACTATTTGTGGTTCCTAACAAAGCCCCAATTGGACTCCATTTGGATGGTGAAAAGTTAAGCCGAAATCAAGTGGAATGCTAGAGCGGTGACCATCTTAACTAAGGAAGGTCGGTTTGAACTTTGGTGTGAATGAGGGACTAGACAAGCATAGACATGGGGCTTGGTATGCATCTGCTTCCCCTTCTTGAGAAGGATTTGCCTTCGAATCCTCAAAGTCATCCTCTATATAAGGAGCTAAGTCACCCACACTGAAGGTGGTGCTCATATGCATGTCTCCTGGTAAGTCCAATTTAAAGGCATTATCTCCAATCCTTTCAAGTACCTTGAAAGGGTCTTCCTCTAGAGCCATGAGTTTGTTTTGCCTCCTAGAAGGAAATCTCTCATTCCTTAGGCATAACTAAACCAAATCTCCTGGGTTGAAAACCATGGGCTTTCGAAGCTTGTTTGCTCTAGCCTTGTAAGAGGCGTTGACTTTTCCTATTTGAGCTCAAATTTGCTCATGGAGCTTCTTCATTTGCTTAGCTCTCTCTTGGGCCTCAAAGATGACCCTATGCTTAACAAAAGGAGGAAAAAGAGCTATTAGAGTAAGAGGATTAACTTCATAAGAAGCTTCAAAGGGAGAGTGGAATGTAGCATAAGTAGGAGTCCGGTTATAAGCAAACTGACATGAGGAAGCTTGTTGTGCTTGCAGAAGAACCCATCTTGCAAGGTGTAGGAGTCATGATCCTTGGGGTTTGCAACAATCTATTGAAAATCTTGATCTTCCTTGTAGAGTTCCTGGATGGTGTAAAATCCTAAAATTTTGGCCTTTAGAGTAGAGAGGAGAGTGTATCTTCTTAAGAGTGCGTCGACCACCACATTTTTCTTGCCATCTTTGTGCTTGCAAGTGAAGAAAAATGATTGGAGAAATTCCACCCACTTGGCATGCCTTGAATCAAGCTTAATTTGCCTATTGATGAAAGACAAGGCCTTGTGATATGAATGTATCACAAATGGCCTTAGCTTGAGATAGTGACTTCAATGGGTAAGAGTCTGAATAATAGCATAAAACTCTTTGTCATAAGTGGAGTAGTTGATTTTGGGGCCACTCAGCTTCTCACTAAAGTAAGCCAAAGGCCATTTGGCTTGGATGAGGACCACCCTAACACAAGCGCCGCTAGCATCACATTTAACTTCAAATAGGAGATCAAAGTTAGGAAGAGCCAAGATAGGAGCTGGACATAACTTTTATTTGGTTGTTTCAAAGGCCTTTTAGGTGGCCCTTGTGCATTTAAAGCTTCCATTCTTCATGCAGTTGGTTAATGGAATCATAGTAGAGCTAAAATCATTGATGAACCAGTGGTAGAAAGAGGCCAACCCATGAAAGCTTCAAAATTCCATGATGGAGGTGGGAGTAGGCTAACTCTTGATAGCCTCAACCTTAGATTCATCAGCTTGAATTCCTTCACCGGACACAACACAACCAAAAAAGATAGCCTTATAAGTGAATGGTTTACACTTCTCACGCTTGTCATGTAGCTTTTATTGCCTGAACACTTGGAACACTTGAGAGAGATGTTCCACATGAGATGTCTCATCATGACTATACATCAAGATATCATCAAAACACACCACAACAAACTTCCTAATGAATGGTCGTAGGATCGCATTCATGAGCCTCATTAATGTACTAGGAGTATTACATAGACCAAAAGGCATCAAAATCCACTCATACAACACATACTTGGTCTGAAAAGTGATCGTCCATTCATCTCCTTCCTTCATCCTAATCTGAGGATAGCCACTTCTAAGGTCAACTTTCGAAAAGAACTTAGAACCATGTAACTCTTCAAACATATTATCCAATCGAGGAATAGGATATTGGTAATTGATGGTGATGCTATTTATGACCTTAGAGTTAACACATATGTCAAGTCACATCTTTCTTAGGTACTAATAGAGCGGGAATCGAGCAAGGACTCAAGCTCTCTCTAGCGTACCTATGGTCTAACAAATCTTGGACTTGTCTTTGCAGTTCTTTTGACTAACTAGGATTACATCGATAAGCCGACTTATTTGGAGCACCCGGTAGGAGATCAATTTAGTAATTAATTCCTCTTAAAGGAGGGAGACCCAGGGTAATTCATTGGGAAATACATCCACAAACTCTCTCAAGAGTCATTAGGCTAGGGGATGTATGGGTTTCACTCTCTTACATGTGTTTGATTCTGCCATAAATAAGGAAAATAAAGGCTTTCTCTTACTAGTAGCTCTCTTCACTCGTGTTTCACTTATAAAGAGGTTTTTCTCACTTCCCTTCCCTGGCTTAGATTTGAGGGGTTTAGGTGAAGGTAGTGGTGTCAAAGTAAGATTACAACCCTTGTATTTGAATGCATATGTATTGGCATGCCCATCATAAATCACTTAATCATTAAGCCACCAAGGCCTACCCAGTAACAAGTGGCATGCATCCATAGGAAGGACATCACATAACACTTCACCACAATATGGACCAACTAAAAACGCAATAAGAACTTACTTAGAAATAGTTACCTTGCTTCCTTGGTTGAGCCATTAGAGAGAATAAGGGGTGGGATGCACCTTGGTGGGTAATTAAAGCTTGTCAATGAGTGTTGTGGAAGCTACATTAGTGCAACTTCTTCTATCGATAAAGAGCTCACACATATTGCTTCCAATAGTGCATCGGATATAAGAGATTTATTCTCTTTGGCTTGGTTCACAAGGAGCCTATTGGGCATGGTGCACTCTACAAATTACCAAGAGTTCACCTACGTTTGGAGTGATCAAAGTCTGATCCTCATCCTCAACTTCTTTCTCACTAGGTTCTTCCTCAATAGCTTGAATTTCTTCTACTTCTCTAATTGTAAGAGTTCTCCGGTTGGGACAATCTGCTTGAAAGTGTCCATAACCATGACATTTGAAATACTTTTCACCCTCCAATCTCTTTGGTGGTTCATTAGCAATCCCTTTTCCACTTGTCAAGGGTTTTGACTGGTGTAGGGGTAGTGTTAGTTTTGTTAGGGGAGGAGTACCATTGGGGGTACTTTGAGGGCTAACAAAGAAGTTGGTTTGAAAGGGCTTTCAACCCCTTAAGTCGCTTCTTAATTTGGATGGCTGGGTGACACACATCATCAAAGGATAAGTGAGGTTGTAGATCCACTTTGTTAGCAATGCTAGGAGACAATCGCTTGATGAACCTATCAATCTTGAGTCCGATTTCTTTATCTAAGCCACCCTCATCTGGAGTTGTTCGAACTCCTTAATGTAATCTTCTACCTTTAGATTCTCTTGGTTGAGAGAGGTGATCGGTAGAGTTCTTGTTTGTAAAAAAGGGGTATGAATGTCTTGTCCATGTGCTTTTTTAGTTTGGACCAAGTTTTGATTTTCGATTTGGCTTCTCTACCCATACTTTTCTTCAAGTGCTTATATCATCATAGTGAAGCATACCTCTTCAACTTAAGAGTGGCCAGCTTGAAGGCCTTCTCATCATTATACTCTTTGAGTTCAAAGATTCTTTCAATGGTTGAACCCCATCAAGATGGCTCTTCGGGTTAAGATTGCCATCAAATTTCGAAGCCTCAACTTTGAGATCTTTAAAGTCATCCCTTGGATGCCTTCTTCTTGTAGGGATTCCTTCCTCATCATCAAAGTCTTTATGAGAGGAAGAGTATTCAATGCTGACAGGGTGAACATCATAGCTTTGTTAGTAGGGGTTTTGTGGTATGGATCCCTTTACTTGTTTAACCTCTTGAGTGAGCTTGCTCTTGAAGCTCAACAAGGGCCCTATCTATCTCATGGGCTTGCTTAGGAATAATATTCTTGGAGTGAGAAACATTTCCTTTCATTGACCATGGTTGGTAGTAAGGTGAAAAAAAGGGAAAATGAGAGTGGCACGAGATGGTCGCGCCAAATCTCTAGAACAAGAATGGATGTGTGCAGGAAAGGTGACACAGTCATGCCAAGCAGCCTGGGGTGGTTGTGTGCAATCTCTGCCAAGGTATTTTTTTGATGGACTTTTAATGAATGCTTTTTGAGGAGTTTTAGGGATATGTTTAGGTTAGGGGTTGTGTTTGGACTATAATTAGTGTTCTTTGTAGACTCATAAGGGGTGATGAAGGCAGGTAAATGAAAGAAAATTTTAAAGAGCCAAACTGTGGATTTTTGGGGTGAAATTGAAAAGGCAGAGAGGCATTTGAATCAATGGAAGTCTTGATTCAATACCATCCAAAAGAAGCTATAGCTCTGATACCAACTTGATGAGGGATGGAATCCTCAAGCTCCCAAGATCAAAAAAAAAAAAAAAAAAACACCAAAGGATGATTCTTTTAGATTCAATCTCAATCAATCAATAGATTGTGAGGTTTATGCCCAAGGTAAGATACTAATGATAGATAATTACTTTTCACAACATCCCTCTCCTAAAGACTCTTAGTCACCAAAGAAGAATTCTAAAGGAAAGACTCTGCCCATCACTCTTAATTAAAGAGATAAAGATGTAAAGATTTTGATGAGAGAAAATAGTCATTTGCTTTTTGATTCATCAAATAGAGTTTACATGGAGATATCAGGGTCTATAAATATCCAAAATGAGGAGGGGGAGGGATTAGCTATTACAATAGTGGGGCAATTGTGCCAATAGAGGAATTACAAATTATCTTAGAAAAATAAATCAAATTACTAATATAATTATAACTAAGGTGAGCTTTTTTTTAAGGATTCATCCTCCATCTCTAGGGAGCTTTTAGAAGGCTCTACTCTACCAATGGAGGTGCCTTACTTGGAGCACCTTCCTTGGTGAGTGTAAAATAACCGTATACTAATTAGTCTCAAGGATAACAGTTGTACCCTCCTCAATTTAGGATAAATTCTATTGCTCTAAAATTGAAAGTTTGTGCACATCCCACATATTTGAACCGTTTTTCCCAGCATTCAAATCTAATGTCCAATTCCAGCTCATGAGGACAAAATAGGCATCTTAGGGAATCATTAGCACTTGGGCTTGCTTGATTTAGGCTCTGTTACGTAGGATTTTAACTTGACCCAAATTTAGGAAATTTTCTGACAAAAACCTGCACTGTATGAGTTGGGGTTTTTATCACTTTAGGGAATCAAAACGCATTCTAACTCAAAATTTTATTACATCATCCTGAAGTGGACTCTTTACTTCCCAACGAAGCATAGATCGCCTTAATTGGACTTCATTTGGATGGTGAGAAGTCAAGTCAAAATCGAGTGAAATGCTAGAGTGGTGACCATCTTGATCAATGAAGATCGGTTTGGACTTTGGTGTGAATGAGGGACTAGCCAAGAGTGGGCTTGGGGCTTGGTATGCAACACTTATACAGACTAATTCATCATTCTTAGTCTGCTATTCTTTCATGTGTGTGACTCTTCCAAGTTGCATCTCTAGAACTTGCTAAGACTCTTGTTCAAAACTGCATTTGCATGTGCATGTTTGATTATGTGATAAAGGCATTTCTTTATTTTTGGACATTTTATCAACCTACCTTATGTTACATGTTAATCCCTTTTGTTAGCTTATTTGAGCTTATATCTTTCTTTGTTGTGAGCCCTTCCATTTTAGTCATGCCTATAGACATATTTTTATCCTTAAGCCAAATCTATAGAGTGCCACTTTAGTTATACATAGTTGTTAGTTTTGGTGGTAATTGTGGTGACTTTGGTATGTTGGCTTATTGAGGGGTTAATGACATTGTACATTTGGGTTTGTTCCCCTCTTGCATGGGTTATGTATATATGAGTTGGTTGTGGATTGCCAATTATAAGTTTCATGTCTTTCACTAGTTGAACTTTTCATTCCATTCTGTTTAAAGAAAAAAATTCATAAAATTTTAAAGGAAAATAATTTTAAAAAGAGAAAAGATAGAAACAGATTCAAAAAGGGGGAAATGTGTGAATAAGTGACTCACATTAGATATGTATATAGTTTGTGTTCCTTCATATATCAACTCATTTCCTACTTAATTTATGGGGTATATTTTTATTGTGTTGTTAAGGTTAGGAGTCTTGGTGAGTTTATGGTTTATTCGCCCACTATTGGTTGCTCCTTAGTCTTCTTGGCTATTAGCTCCACATATCCCAAGTTCATTTGTCCACATCCTTTCGTTAACTCTATGGCCCCATTACTACCCACGTAAAGTCCTTTTGATTGTCATATGCACATTATCTTAATGGTAGAGAATCTGAGAGTCTTGGCAAGCCTATGGAGTTTGCATCTTTGGGTAAAGTCTTAAGTGAACCCATGCTTTATTCAAAACACATAAACAGAATTGGTCTACATTTTTCAAAAGTGAGGTTCTATCGGTTCATTTAGCTCTATTCAATTTCATATGCTTGCATGATGTGCTTTGTTATTCTTTGGAGTGATCATGTTTAACATTGGGCTTGTGGTTTTAAATTTCTTTGAAAACATTCACCTTCTTATGTTGAAGTGTCTTGTGCACTATAAAAGGGTGTCATTAATTGACACTCTTATCATGAAGCTGGTACTTGGATTTGGCGTTCACTTATCATGTGTTCCTAGTTCTTGTGTATGCTTATATTGGTTATCATGTGATTTCTTGTTATTTATGCTGCAACATTTTTAGCTTTATTATCTATCTATTTTTTGTTTCTTTTATTTTATCAAAGGATTTTCAGCTATGAAATGTTTTCTCAAACCTTTTTTGTCGGTATATTATAATCGGCCTCTCTATAGGTAGTGATACCTACAAAGGGAAGACCACTTACATGTAGATCTCCCAGATCCCGTGCAAGCGGGACACACATTGGGAATTAGTTATTGTTGTTGTTGTATTGATTGACACTATTACTTATGATGTGCTTTTGATTCCTAGATGCATTTTTAAGTGTTGATTTGTTTTGAGCTTAGCTTCATTTGGGACAAGCAAAAGTTAAAGCATGATGGAGTGATGAATTTCATATATGCATGGATTATTTTAGCATTTGAGAGCCATTTTACGGGATTACTATGCTTAATTGTGTGATTTTTGTCTCTATTTCTATGTACACTTAGGTTTTGTTTGTTTTAAGAATGTTTGCAAATTTCGACTTTGTGAGTCCAAGCCATATGAGTAGAAAGATGATTTTTAGAACTTGTATATCAAAGAAGAAAACAAAGAAGGCTCAAAGAAACCTAACATAGATAGACCGTATTCGACACCACGGTCCAGGAGCTTCCAAGATAAGGCAGCAAGAGGAACGGAAGAAGACAAAATAGGTAGAGGCCACCATGACCAGTTGTGGAGGTGACCACAGACCATGGTAAACTGCCCATGATGGCCCCCCTCTTAATGGCTACTTGTTTTCTTCACGGATGTTTGCTTTCCAAATGGTTTTAGTGTTTAATATCCCTGAATTCCGCAGTAAAAACCTGCTTTCAGCCTTATTCATGATCAATCTGCCATCATCCATCATTTTCCTCCTATCCACAATCCACTATTTTTGAGAGCTTCAAAGAAGAAGAGGAAGCAAAGACCGAGCCAAGATCAAAGAATTTCGAGCATTGATTGAGATACCGTTAACCGGGATTTAGGAATAAATAATTCTTATCCTCTCTTTTCTTCATTCTCTCCTTTAGATGAATTTATTCTTTTAGATGTTTGTTTTGTTGATTTCAAACATGAGTGAGTTGTTTTCTTAATCTTAGAGTTGCTAAACTAAACTAATGTTGTTGATTTTGCTATCTGAATGTTGAAGTGCTTCGAACTTGTGTTGGTTGTTTCATTTTGATCCTAGAGTTTGGATTACTATTGTGAGATTTCTGGCTAATTTCTTACATGCATGTTAGATAGTCGATTGAGGAATAGAAAGGTGAAGATCGGTGCTGGAAAACTAGGATTAGACCTGGTTTTGTAATCACTTGAGAAAGTGTTGTGAATCAAGTTGTGATAGGGCCGCAAGCGCACGGTGGTATTGTAGCAAATCAAGGTCGATCCTACAGAGACTAGGTTGATCTATCAGATTATATTCTGTCAAGATAGGCTAAGCAAATTCCAAATTTGCGAATGAAATTGATCTATGCTACTCATCTAACCTAATAGATAATCAATCAAGGAATTTATTCAAACCAAACAATTTTCCAATTCAAGAATTAATCAAGCACCTTTTCTTCAGATGGGTAATTCAAAAGGCAATAATCGATTTATCTGGAATGAAATTCTTAAATCTAATCAACTTACCATTTCTCAAGGGTTTTGATTATTGTAAGATTATTAAGAGCGTAATTATCAAATTTAGGGGTTTCTTAAACAGTGAGTCTTTCTCAAGATCCCACTCACTTAAGTCGAATCTTAGTTTTTCAACATCTAGTCTCACCTTTAAGTTCTTCACTGAATGTCTAAAACAAGCAAGAAATTGATCAAGTTTCCTGCTAGCAATTCAACATTTTAGATCAAAACAAGAATTGCTTCAATCACAATAATTCAACTCAATCCCCAGATTAACAATCCAAAACTTAACATAAAAATCATCAATGATCTAAAAGCATAAAAATGTAAAGAGAAAAGAGAAGAGAAGGGAGAAGAATTGTTCAACCGATGCACGCTTGAACTGCTGTTGCAAACCCGATCCGGAATCCTTCCCAATCTTCACCTTCAACTTGCTCTTCCTCTAATCTAATCTACAATCCTAATCTAGATAGTGGATTGTGGAGAGTGGAATGGGACGAGATGATGGATCAAATGAGAGAACAACCCTTTTTATAGTGAAAATGCTGGAGGCTGAACAACCACGCATAATAATGGAATTAAAACTACCTAGAAGTCGAACGGTCGCGAGAAAACAAAAATCCTCAGAAATGAAGACACCACTGACCATGGGCAGCACCACGGACCATCTGAGGTGGCCAGTGGCTCGGTGTTCTCATGGTGACTGGGGTGTCCGTGGTGAGTCATAAGGATGATTTTTAAGGATAAATTCTTGATCAAAAATATCTCAAAACCTGCAAAAGTCATCAAAGCACTATAGCTAAGCGTAAAATGAAATTTTTTCGGGTAAAAACTAAGTATAAAATGGATGAATCTCCTAAAAAGGCATCAAGATGACCCTAAAATAATATGCACTTTAAGCACTTATCAAATTCCCTTATGCTTAAACCATTGATTGTCCTCAAGCAAACACTAGAGAAAACCGACAATGGCAGATGCACCTAGAACTTAAAACATAACAACCTCCTTAAAGAAGGAAAATCCTAGCATGGCACAAGCAAGAATGCCAATCAATGGTAACCCCGTGTAGTGCGTAAAACATTTCAAAATCAGGAGGAAGAGAAGGTTTTCGATGAAATATAAGACCACAAGCTTGATATCAAACTTGATCACCCCTAAAGAACCACAAAGGACATCATACAAGCACATGGAATTGTGTAGAGCTCAATGGACTGTAGGACCTCACTTTTGGGAAATAACAATCACTCCCACTCATGTGTTTGAAATATAGCATTGGTTCACTCAGGACTCATTCCAAAGATGCAATCTATCATAAGCTTAACAAGACTCTCAAATTCTCCACCACTAAAAATGCAATGTGCACAAGACGATCAAGAGGACTTTATACGGGTTGTGTTGTGGGCTAGAAGGATTAAGGGAAAGGAGTGTACAAATGCATTTGGGACAAAGTGGAGCTACTTAGCCAAGTGACTTAGGAGCAACGAACAAAATACCAAGAAACTATGAAGTTCACGAACGCTCCAAATCTCAAGAATTCAATGAAAATACCCCAAATAAATCATATAGGAAAGGAGTTAATAAAGAAAGGAATTCAAGCTATTTACATATCCAATGCCAATCACTTAGTCATTTCCTTTTTTTTTCTATTTTTTCTCTTTTGCCTTTTTTTTTCACATGACTTTATCTTCCTTTTTTTCCTTTTTATTTAAAATAACTTTTTTCTTTTCTTTTTTCCTTTTTGTTTTTTTTCCCGAAAAATGAAATGAAAATTGAAATTATTGAAAGGTATATGCTCACTAACTATCAACTCACAATGAATATATATACACAACCTAAACAAGAGGGAATCAAAGCAGACGCTCAATGTCATCAATCCCTTAACAAACCAACACACCAATTCCACCTTAAACTCAATTATCCCCAAAACCACCTACTACATAGATGAAGTGATGCTCCATAGATTGGCTTAAAGGGAGGAATATGTGTTTGGCTAAGAGCTAATATGAACGGATCACAACAAAGATGGATATAAGCTCAAATGGGCTAGTAAAGGGGATAAACATATAACACAAGAGTATGATATTTGGCTATGTGGATAAAATGACCAAAGAAAGGAATGCCTATATCATATCATCAACTATACACATGCTAATGTAGTTTTGAGCAAGAGTGAAGGCAAGTTCTAGAAATGCGATATGAAAGAGTCACACACATGAAAGAAACACGAGACTGAATATAATGAATAGTCCAAATAAGGCTCAAAGTCTCACGGATTATCTACCAAAGTCTCATTAAGCTCATGAAATGACTCTCATGTACGAACATTAATGCTAAAGATTCCAAGGGATAGCAAAGTTCTCAAAAAAGACAAGGGTCAAAACAAGAATATTTACAAAACCTTCAAAAATTTTAGTAGCAAAAGGGATTATACATCAAAAGTTACTCAAGCTCATGAAAGCTATCTTATCTAAAGAAAATATCATTGGAGGTTATCTCAAACTAATCCACACCATTTCTACATGCAATCCTATATGCAAACCTAAACGCAGCTAAATGCAACATGCCAATGCAAACAAAAATGAAACCTAAAACTATATGCTCTAATACGTATGCAAGCTAATAACCAAAATGAAAAATATGGAACTACCCTTTCCCCATGCTTAGGTAAAACATTATTATTCAAAGGAAAGAAAGTAAGAGAAGGGAAAAGCGAAAACCAAATATAACGATCTCATCAGGTTAGGTGCTAAGTGCATCTAAGCTAAGGCCTCCTCGTAAATGGGTCAAACGGAGCATCAACCACTCCATTATATCTTCAAGACTCGACTCATTAAATCAAACACCATCAGCATGCTCATGAGCTTATCAAATTCCTGGGACCATAATTTGGAAAATACAAGGTAAGGGGCAATAACGAAAATCACACCAAAGACAACAAGTATCCTTTTAACCTTATCAAAAACCTTAGAAAAATCATAGAAAGGATTAAAGAATGTAGTCCACATGACTTTCTTAGGCAAGTCCTCTAGCGTACACAATAAGGGTCAATGGAGGGATCATAATCGCTAAGGCAACCTAGGGACACAAAATTATCAACTTGCCCACCAAGCATACCAAACATGTTATCCTCATAGCCCAAATCAATATTAGCATCACAAATTAGGAAATTATTAATGGATTCATCAAGATAATACTCGGGAGACTGGGAGGGTAATGAACAAACAGGTGAAATATGGAAATGATCAAGGGGATTAGGGAGAATATTATTACAACCAAGGCTAGGAGACTCCTCATGCATAAACACATCATGTGACCCCTCCAAAGGAGTCTTATCTAGATCATACATCTCATCTAAAATATCTTCTAACTCAAAACATGCATCAACAATACTAAACCTAGCAACTTCCCCAAAGGGCTCACCCACCTTGAGCCCCGTGCACTAAGTTAAAGGAAAGGATAAATCATGTAAGGTCAAGATAATGTCAGTATTGTCCCCGGGTGATATAAAGTCAGATTGAATATAGCATGCATAATACGGACACAAATTAGTAGAATGGTCAGAAGAATTATACAAATCACAACAAAAAAGGGTATAATAAGATCTAGAATAAAATGCATAAGGATGAGGAAATGAATATTTAGAAATATGACTAGTCTTCTCAAACTCAAATGAATTCCAAGCAATCCACCCAAGTAAATACCTTGCCTTATCAACACATTTACCATAAAAATCCCAACACTCCAAAAGAATACGTGCTTCGCTATTCACACCTACATCAACAATACCCAAAATTTTTCATTTACCAACACAATAGCCACATTGAGTAAGAAAGACATTTGATCGCGTAACATATCTCTAGAATAATTCATGCTCGAATTAGAGGGAATGGAAAATGGCCATTGTTTTTTTTTTTAATTTCTTTTATCTTGTTAATTTTTTTTTCGATTGTTTTTTTAAGGGTTTTTTTTGGTCAAAGAAAAATAAAATGCTTAGTCAAATATGTCGGAAAAAATCCAATATTCGACACTAGTCCCTGGCAACGGCACCAAAAACTTGATAGGATCGCAAGCGCACGGTGGCGTTGTAGCAAATTAAGGTCGATCCTACAGAGACTAGGTTTATTAGATTATATTGTGTCAAGATAGGCTAACCAAATCCCAAATTTGCGAATAAAATTGATCTATGCTACTTATCTAGTCTAATAGATAATCAATTAAGGAATTTAATCAAACCAAGCAATTTTCCAACTCAAGAATTAATCAAGCGCCTTTTCTTTAGATGGGTAATTCTAAAACCGATAATCAATTTATCAAACCCCTCTTTCAAGGTGGATTAAAATTCCTAAATCTAATGAACTTACTATTTCTCAAGGGTTTTTGATTAATGTAAGATCATTAAGAATGCAATTATCAAATTTAGGGGTCGCTTAAATGGTGAGTCTTTCTCAAGATCCCACTCACTTAAGTCGAATCTTAGTTTTTGAACATCTAGTTTCATCTTTCAGTTCTTCATCAAATGTTTAAAACAAGCAAGAAATTGATCAACTTTCCTACTAGCAATTCAACTTCTAAGATTTAATAGAATAAACCCAACAAATTCAAAGCACTTTTAGATCAAAACAAGAATTGGTTCAATCACAAAAATTCAACTCAATCCTACAATTAACAATTCAAAATTTAACATAAAAATCATCAATAATCTAAAAGCATAAAAATATGAAGAGAAAAGAGAAAGAAAGGGAGAAGACTTGCGCAGCCGATGAGCGCTTGAATCTCCATTGCAAACCCAATCCGGAATTCTTGCAAATCTTCACCTTCAACTTGCTGTTCCTCTAATCTAATCTACACTCCTAATCTAGATAGTGGATTGTGGAGAGTGCAATGGGATGGAATGATGGATCAAATGAGAGAACAACCCTTTAATAGTAAAAATCCTGGAAGCCGAACAACCATACGTAATAATGAAATTAAAACTACCTGGAAGTCGAACGGTCGCGAGAAAACAAAAAGCCTCAGGGGAAATGAAGCCACCACAGACCGTGGGTACCACCACAGACCATCCATGGTGGCCACTGGCTCGGTGTTCTCTTATTCTTCTCTTTCTTCCACGGGCATGGTGACTGGGGGTGTCCGTGGTGAGTTATAGGAATGACTTTTAAGGCTCAATTCTGATCAAAAAGGTCTCAAAACCTGCAAAAGTCATCAAAGCACTATACCCAAGCGTAAAATGGGATTTTTTGGCGTAGAAACTAAGCATAAAATGAATGAATCCCCTAAAAACGCATCAAAATTACACTAAAATGATATGTACTTTAAGCACTTATCAAGTCGTCTTGTGATGATGATACACTTAAACTTGATTTAGTTAAGATCTGAGAATTGGTAATTAGTTTAATCGAGTTGGTTCGCTCCATTTTGAAAGACCATTGAACTAACTGCAAAGTGGCAAGTGCTTGCTTGACTAGTTAGATCGGCACATCGTTAGGAATATTTTATTAATTTAGGATTTTAATATTGTTTTATTTATTTTGTAGGAATTTGGCCCATTTGAAGAATCAATAAATTGCTTGAAGAAAAAGAAAGCAAATTGAATCAAAATTGGATTGGGTTATAACAAGCAATTTATTGAAAAGGGAAGAAGGAAGCAACTCAAGCCTCATGGCCCAGGCCCAGCAGCAGCCGAGGCCCAACGGACCAGCTCCCCCATCCCCCTCTCTTTTCTTCTTTTCTTTTTCCTTTCTTTTCTTCCCTTGGGCCGGTCTGCTTTCCCTTTTTTTCTTTTTTCTCTCTTTCTCGGCCCAGTCTCTCTCTCTCTCCTTCTGTCCATTTTCTTTTGTTTTCCCCTTTCTCTTTTCTTTGGGCCCGACTCTCTCCCCTCTTCCCAGACCTAGCCCAGCCCGCCTTTCTCACTTAAGTGGCCACGTGTCAGCCTCGTGACCCAGCCCCCTCCCCCATTATCTTCTTCTGTCTGCTGTGTTCCTCCTTGCCCAGAACCCGAGTACGGCAGAGCAGAACAGGGCAGGCCGGCCATGGCGCTTCACCTTCCCCTCTCAACCGTTTTACCTCTTCTCTCTCCTCATTCACTCCATTATTATTCATCATCTTCAATGGGTCCGTTTCAAGCATTCAAAGGGGGCAATTATGTGGGGGCAGCGAATGGGTTCATCAGCAGCTTTAATGGAGTTCGAGAACAGGGGAAGCGGAAGAGCGTAAGGTCGAAGCAGAGAGGGATAGGGTAGAGTAGAGAGTACATGGGCAGAGTTTATTGTCATGCTTTTACTTTTTCATCCTCCTTTTATAGTTCCAGATCCGTTCTTAGCAATTGAAAGTTGATGTAATTAGCCTAGGTTTGATTCAAATTGAAAGAGAACTCTAATTTTGGAGGTGAATTTGCGAGTTGTTCAGTTCAAATTCGTGCATTAGAAGCTGGCTCTTTCAATTCTGGTGCTCTGTTTCAAGTTCTTCTGTTTGTTTCGCTTTCCTGTGCCTCGTCAATTCAAGTTGATGAAATAATTGCAACCAAGTGTTGGTGGCTTGAATTATCTATAATTTGGTTCTCTTTAAATTTATTGTAAGTTGGTTGATTTTAGCATCTAATTTCAATTTAGGATAGAATTTTTTGGTAACCTAAGTTTCACAACTCATCCCTGAGGATCGACACCTTCAAGTATTACAACGTTAAACTGTATACTTGCGGGAAATCACAACAAGTTTTTGGCGCCGTCGCCAGGGATAGGTTTGTGGAATTAGGTTGCTCTTTATTCGAGTCCTTTGAGTCAAGTTCGTTTGATTTGTTTTCATTTTGAAGTTTGAGTTTTATTTTAGAGTTTTATTTTTTGGTTTCGACTGAGTCTTTCTTAGTTTAGTTTAGTTTCACTTGTCGAATTCGATTCGTATTTTGATTTTTGATTTAGATTAGTTTCATTTTGAGTTCTATTTATTATTTCCTGCTGAAAAAAAATAGATACTAATCCATTTGGTGTTTGTGCAGGAAACACAAAAGGAAAAAAAAAAAAACAGTGCAGGTTTTTGTTTTATTATTTTCAGCTTCTGTTCAAATTCTTTGGCATAGTTCTAGTTTGATTGTGCTTATTTTGATGTTTTTCCTAGATTCATCATGATGTTTAGAGGCTATATGAATTTTTCTGAAATTTTTGAGACTGTTTAGATTTTTTTGTGAATTTTAGATTGAATAATCTGTTTGCATTTTTTTGCACTATTCGGGAATAGAAAAAAACCAAAAAAAATTACGTTTATGTCCCTTGTGATGTTTGGAATTTGCTGTATATTTAGTTCCAATTTTAGGAGTCTTATTTTTTATTTTAATTGTATTTTTAAAATTGGGTTGTTTTGGTATTATTTATTTCATACTTTTTTTTTTGTTTAGTTTGTTTGTCATTGTGTTTTTTGTTTTAGATTTGATCATAATCTGTTTGTGGATTATTTTTAGCTTTAATTCACTCCTTTGTTTTGAAAGCAAAAATCAAAAAAAAAAAAACCCCAAAAAATAAGATCAAAAAAAATGGTGTACAAGCTTTGTGTTTGTGCTCCTCTTTGGCTTTTAGTGTTAGAACACTTCTTGATTGAGTCTTTTGTGTTTTGCTTTTCTTTGGTGACATAGTTTTATTTTTATTAGTTTATTTTGTTTCTTTCATTATTTGAGTCTCTTGTTTTTGTTTTAGTGCCTAATTTGTTCATAGTGTCCCAAAAAAAAAAAAATCCCAAAAAAACAGAAATCTTAAAAAAAAATTGCAAAAAAAATTGCAAAAAAAATTGCCCAAAAAAAACGCAAAAAAAAAAAAGAAAAGCATGCCAGTTTTTAATTTCCCCCAATATGAGTATGAACCTTTCTGGAGTTATTTGTCTAGACTTAATAATTATCGCGTACAGTTGAATCGCAATTTTGAGAAATGAAAAATTTGTGAGGTCATTGTTTTTGGTCTAAATGCTAAATTTAGGGGTTTTGTTGAGTCTATGTGTCCAGGAGGTTTGTTAGGATTATTAATTAGAACTCAAGATGAGGTTTGGGATTTCTTTGAAAAATTAGCTTGGAATACTTATGAGTTTGAACAAGCTAACATGAATATCAAATACCCAACTCATGCTGAGTCTGCTTTTTATGCCAATCCTTACTCCTGAGGTCATTTTATAGATTCGTATGACCCTTCTTATGCTTGCGTGCTTCCTGTTTTGTGTGCTTATTGTGAGTCTTCCTGTCATGATACTTATTCTTGTCCTTAGTGTAACTATGTTGATGCTACTTGTGCAAGTGTTGAACAGAGGTTAAATGCCTTGACCAATAAAGTGTTAGAGACAATGAACAAGAGGATTCTTGAATATTCTCATTGTTTTAATAAGAGTAGGGAGCGTTGTGATGAGTCTGACTCTAGTTTAGGATCTCTTAAACATGCAGTTAGTCTTTTTGATGATTTTGAGCTCTCTTATTAATCTAGGCCTCATTTGCATGATGATCTATCTTTACCTAGCCTTGAAAAAGAGGATGACCTCCCTGTGTCTCTATCTCCCGACCTTGCACCCCACACTAACTCTCATAAGGGTATCACTGAAAACGTCCTAGTTTATGCCAACCCACTCACCATTTTTGATGAATCTTCTGAGTCTGAGGAAGGTCAGGAATCTGAGCATACTAGTGAGTTAGATATGAGCATCCCATCTGTAGTTGAGCTTCATGATTTAGATGACTCAAATGCTATTTCACAGGATTCACGTGAAAAGGACATTGAACCCACTATTTTGGACTTTGATGATGATATTCTGTCAGTGGAATATGAATCTTTTTCATGTGGGTTTGATATTAGTGCAAGTCTTGATGAGGGTTTTTGTATTGAATATGAATCATTCTCTTTTAACCCTCTAATGCCTCATGAGTCATTCTCTTTTGAATATAACTCATTCACTTTCGATGTCCATGTGGGGTTGGAAGTGGATCTGCGTGTTGAATATGAATCTTTTTCTTTTGACCCCATCCAAGCTGAACTCCTCTTTGAATCTCACAAGTCTGACTTTGTTGCCCCTGAGAATTTTGCTTTAGACCAGACTCCTACACATATTGACTTTAAAGCATTTGTGGACTTAGGACCCTCTGATTTGCCTAGACCGATCATTTATGATGATTACATTTCTAGGCCGATGACCCACTTCCTGGCTACTTTTGAGTATGTCTACCTCTTTTTTGATTGGGCCCACCTATTTGACAAGTTGAAACGGGCCCTTACTTGTGCTGAATTGACATGGTGGATGTACTCTTTATGGTTCCAACTCTTTACTTCTTTCTGTTTCCATCTTCTTGAGAGTCGGTCTTCGTTATATGATAAGCTGCTACGTGCGCTAATGGGTTTTGATTTGAATAACAGCTTATGCATTGTGATGGAGTGGCTGATGCTCCATGAGCCTCTAGTTATATCCAGAGGCTTTAGCTTAGGTGTACTTCAACACCTGACCTGGTATGGTCATTCCATTCTCTTCTCTTCCCTCTTCTTTTTCGTTTCTTTTCTTTTTCTTAGTTGTAGATAGTTAGGATTGTGGTTATGATGGGTGATCAATCTTGAGGAGAAATTTAGGATTTGTTGAGCCATGTGGCTGTGATCACCCTTGATTGTGCTTTGTTGTGAGTTTTCTTGTTAGTTGTGGATATCTAGGGTTGTTTTTTTGCATTTGAAGCTTTGTTTTGTGAGTTTTCGATTTTCCTTGCTTTTCTTTGGTTTTATTTTGTGAGTTTGTATATATTTGTGTTTGGTGTCGGTTTTAGGGTTGTCGTGTTTATGTGTTGCTTTTTGGCGCCTTAGTTCCCACAATGAGGACATTGTGGAGTTTTGGTGTGGGGATGAGGTGCCCATTCTTCGAAATTGCTAAAAAAAAAAAAAGGAAGAAACTTGCTAAAATTCAAAAAAGATTTTTGTTTTGTTTTCGGGGAAGCTTTGTACTATGCTGATCACCTTAAATTCCTTGTACTTTGATTTTGAGCCTGTATATATGCATGATGTGCTTGATAGGTCTTTGTCCTCAGTGTGGCATTTTAAACCCTAATTCTAACCCCAATTGTTCATTCTTGATGTGTGTGATCCAATCCCTATTTATTTCATCCTTATTGTCTTGCGGTCTTAGTTTTTCATGATCGGCTCTCCTACTTGTTTTAGACACAATTACTTTGAAAAAAAAAAGAAAGAAGAAAAATGAAAAAAAGAAAAAAAAAGAAAGAATAGAAAAAGGAAATGAAATAAGATTGGGAATGACAAGTAACTCTTTAAGGCATGTGCTACTGGGTGTTACCCTTTGAGGCAATATTGCTACTGGAAAAGCTTGCTTCCTATGTTGTTACATTAATAATGTAATTTGTATCAGTCAAGTAGGATTGAGTTTGATTCTGATAAGCCTAAGCCCTAGGATGATGATACACATGCACATAAGCACTAGGATGGATTCAAAATCTTGATGTACAGTGGGGTGAAACAATAGTGCTTTGATATCATTCATGGGATAGAGAACCTTGATGAGTACATTTTATTTATATGCAGGCTACATCTTTGTTACATGGGTGATTTAGTTGATTAGAATGTGTATATGTCTTTCCCTAGTTTCGTACATATTAATCTTTGAAAAAAAAAAAAAAACAGAGATTTTTGATTTTTTTTTTTTTTTTGATTTTGTGGGTAAATCTACTGTAAACCCTCACGAGACCTTACTCGTCCACTAGAGGTGACCTAGGGGTTTAAAGGGCTTGTTGCACATGCTAAGTGCAACCGTGATTCCTACAAAAGTGAGCTAGGATTTTCTTTTGTTTTTTTAGGCTTTTTAGCTTTGTTTTACTCCAGGACGAGCAAAACTTAGGTGTGGGGGTATTTATTCAACCTGAAATTTTGACATTTTTATGCCCTTCATTACATAATATTTGTTTGAAATATTTTATTAATTTAGGATTTTAATATTGTTTTATTTATTTTGTAGGAATTTGGCCCATTTGAAGAATCAATAAATTGCTTAAAGAAAAAGAGAGCAAATTGAATCAAAATTGGATTGGGTTATAACAAGCAATTTATTGAAAAAGGAAGAAGGAAGCAACTCAAGCCTCACGGCCCAGGCGCAGCAGCAGCCGAGGCCCAACGGACCAGCTCCCCCATCCCCCTCTCTTTTCTTCTTTTCTTTTTCCTTTCTTTTCTTCCCTTGGGTCGGTCTGCTTTCCCTTTTTTTCTTTTTTCTCTCTTTCTCGGCCCAGTCTCTCTCTCTCTCCTTCTGTCCATTTTCTTTTGTTTTCCCCCTTCTCTTTTCTTTGGGCCCGACTCTCTCCCCTCTTCCCAGACCTAGCCCAGCCTGCCTTTCTCACTTAAGTGGCCACGTGCCAGCTTCGTGACCCAGCCCCCTCCCCCATTATCTTCTTCTGTCTGCTGTGTTCCTCCTTGCCCAGAACCCGAGCACGGCAGAGCAGAACAGGGCAGGCCGACCATGGCACTTCACCTTCCCCTCTCAACCGTTTTACCTCTTCTCTCTCCTCATTCACTCCGTCATTATTCATCATCTTCAATGGGTCCGTTTCAAGCATTCAAAGGGGGCAATTATGTGGGGCAACGAATGGGTTCATCAGCAGCTTTAATGGAGTTTGAGAACAGGGGAAGCGGAAGAGCGTAAGGTCGAAGTCGAGAGGGATAGCATAGAGTAGAGAGTACATGGGCAGAGTTTATTGTCATGCTTTTACTTTTTCGTCCTCCTTTTACAGTTCCAGATCCGTTCTTAGCAATTGAAAGTTGATGTAATTAGCCTAGGTTTGATTCAAATCGAAAGAGAACTCTAACTTTGGAGGTGAATTTGCAAGTTGTTCGGTTCAAATTCGTGCATTAGAAGCTGGCTCTTTCAATTCTGGTGCTCTGTTTCAAGTTCTTCTGTTTGTTTCGCTTTCCTATGCCTCGTTAATTCAAGTTGATGAAATAATTGTAACCAAGTGTTGGTGGCTTGAATTATCTATAATTTGGTTCTCTTTAAATTTATTGTAAGTTGGTTGATTTTAGCATCTAATTTCAACTTAGGATAGAATTTTTTGGTAACCTAAGTTTCACAACTCATCCCTGAGGATCGACACCTTCAAGTATTACAACGTTAAACCATATACTTGCGGGAAATCACAACAAGTTGTCTTATGATGATAATACACTTAAACTTGATTAAATTAAGATTTGAGAATTGGTAATTAGTTTAATCGAGTTAGTTCGCTCCATTTTGAGAGACCATTGAACTAACTGCAAAGTGGCAAGTGCTTGCTTGACTAGTTAGATCGGCACATCGTTAGGTGATGTTATCTATAGATGCTGTTAGGCATTGAAGTTAATCCTAGGTTGTTTAATGCTTGTTTAGATAGAATTCGAATTCAAACCTTGATTCTGCTTAGCAAATTTTAAAGGAATGATTCCACAGTTCAATCTAGTTTTTGTGTGAATGACCTTGACACACTATAACATCCCTTGCGATTGCGGTCGCCATCATGAAGTAACCCCCAATTTGGGCAAAATAGAGCGATATGGAAACCTAGAGAGAGGCTTGGTTAAAATATCAGTAAGTTGAGCTTTAATAGGCACATGGCTAAGAGTAATGAGACCTTCATAACTTGTGATGCATAATACAGTAATTTCAATGTGCTTTGTTCGTTCATGAAAAATAGGGTTCTTAGCAATGTATATTGTAGCTGGATTGTCACGTTGTGATAGATGTAACTGTGAGTTCATGTGATAGTCTGCTGAACCAAGCTAACTTTGCCACCATACTTCTTCGGCTTTAGTACATAGCCTCTGCAGAAGATAATGACACAGTAATATGCTTATTGGATTTCCATGAAATCCATGTATCCCTAAAGAACACAACGAACCCACTAACTAACTTTTTCATGTAAGGACACGAGGCCCTATTCACATAGCAATAGGCTTGTACTTGAAAAGTAGGTTTGTTGTTAATGAAAACTCCAAGAGAAGTGTCCTTATAAGGTATCGAAAAACATATAAAGCTTGTCAGAGATGAGGCTACCTTGGATTCTACATAAATTGGCTTATAGTTTGCATAGAAAAGTAATATCCGATCTACTGTTGCTTAAGAAATTAAGCTTGCCCACTAGCTTCCTATACAAGGTAGGATCTTATAGGAAAGCACCCTGATCTGGTGTGAGTTTGATGTTGTAACATGGTTTTCATAAGAGCATCCCAGCTCAGTTAATAGATCCACAATACACTTCATTTAAGCCAGAAGCAGACCTTGATCAAGCTGAAGAATTTATGCTCCAAGGAAATAATAAGCATAGCCTAGGGTCTTTGATCTTGAAGTTATCATCCTTTTAAGTGATGTTATTTCTGGCTCCTCATTGCTAGTTAAAAGTGCATTATCCATAACCACAGAGTCCTTGCCTTTCATGCAAAAGAGAGGGTAATCATTTTATGAGTGGTGATAGCCTCTACTGAAAAGAACCTCATTCAATTTATTATACCACTATTTAGAAGCCCATTAGATTGAAGTTTACCTCAGGTGCACTGTGTGATAAGAGGGTGCCCCTTGGATTGAAAGGCAGAGTCTATCGTATAATAGTTAGACCGATTGTTCTTTATGGATCGGAATGTTGGCCCCTAAAAAAGACACAGGTTCAAAGGTTAATGGTGGCAGAGATGAGGATGATTAGGTGGATGTGTGGTTATATGAGATTAAATAGGATTAGGAATGGTGTAATCAGGGACTTACTTAAAGTAGCTCCGATCGAAGATAAGATGAGAGAAACAAGACTCCGACGGTTTGGCCATGTGAAAAGGAGGAGTGTGGACGCTCCAGTGAGGAGATGTGAGATGATCAACATCCCCGAAGGCAAAAGAGGGAAGGGCCGACCAAAGAAGAGTTTGGACGAGGTGATTAGAGAGGACTCGAAAGTTGTCAGTTTGATGGATGATCTGACTCAGGATAGGAAGCTATGGTGGGATAGGATTAAGATTTTAGATCGCAAAGAGTCGACCCCGTAGTTGGCTTTTGGTTGCAGTCGCAGCGTGCAGGTAGTGGTCTTTTTCATACTTCGTGTTTGTTTGCAGGCAGTACTTTCGTTAGGCAAGAGGCACCATTTACTTACCCCTGGTTGTTAAGGTATATTATCTTCCTCTAATTTACTATTCTTATGTTACAAAGCTCTAGCAACTTGTCTTTTTAATTTATCGTAGTCATTCCTTGCTATATGTCCTTAATTTTTCCATTAAATGTTTTTTTACAAAATGTTTCTTCTTTAAAAATTTTTCACAAATTCTTTTTTGTGGGTCTCTTGAAAACAGCCTCTTTACGGGTAGGATAGTTGGTAGGAGTAAGGTTGCCTACAGTTGGATCTCCCCAGACCCCGCAAAAGCGGGACCTACACTGGGAGGTGTTGTTGTTATTGTTGTTGTATCTAGAAGCCCATTTAAGGCCATACAAAGATTTTCTCGGCTTGCAAACAACTTTATGAACATCTATCTACACCCCAGGGCCAATTTTATGTAGATTTCTATGTGTAAATCCTCATGAAGGAATGTTTTATTCACATCTAATTGATACAAATGCTATTCCTTTTTTAAAGCAATGGTCATAAGAACTGTAATGGTGATAAGCTTAATTGTAGGTGAGAAGGTTTGTGTATAATCAATGCCATCTTTTTGAGTGAAAGCCTTAACTACCAATTTCTCTTTAAGTCTCTCTATAATTCCATCAACTCTACACTTAACTTTATGGACTATTTGCATGGAATAGGTTTTTACCCTTTAGAAAGAGGAACTGACTCCCAATTATTTGTATCTATAAGAGCTTGGAGCTCTTGGCTCATGACATCCTACCATCCAAGGTGTTCTACAGCTTGGTTAAAGGTTTGAGGTTTAGAATAATCCAAAATCTTAAGAAATTATTGACTTTGTGTAGTTGTTGACTTTGTGTAGTAAGGCACTGGATAGAAATAAGATGAGGGTCAGAGGAGGGTCGAAACTGAGACTAGTGAGAGCATTAAGACAATATGCAGTGGAGGAATGGTCTGTGGACATTACCATTGAGATATGATGGTGTTTTGTGAGATATGAGAGAACTCCTTGGAGGCTGTCTTTGAGATTAACAATTTGTGGTGTCAAGATAATGATGATCTTCATATTGAGAAGATAGGGTATCTATATTGCAGTCAATAGAACTTTTAGGATTGGAGAAGGGGGAGACATTCTCATGAAAGATGACATCTCTAGATATGTGAAATTTATAAGTGTTAACATCCATGACCTTGTAAGCTTTATTCCCAAAAGGATACCCCAGGAAAATGCGAGGTATTGCTCTTGGCTAGAATTCATCTCTCCCTAGATTGCAAGTTGTCATGTAACACAAGTAACAAAAGACTCTCAAATAATCATAGGAATAGGGTTTTCCATGGAGCAATTCAAAAGGAGTTTTGTCGTTGAGCAACACAAGGGGCATTCTGTTGATAAGATAACTGGAAGTCAAAACACATTCCTCCCAAGACATGAGAAAGAGATTGGATTGAAACAAGAAAGCCCTTGAAAGCTTAAGAAGATGCTTATGTTTTCTCTCTACAACCCCATTCTGTTAAGGTGTTTGAACACAACTCATTTGATGAATGATCCTTGTAGAGGCAAAGAACAAAGAACTCTAAGTTGCATTACTGGTGCTCAACTTGAAGGCATTATTAGATTTAATAATCTTGATAGTAGTTGCAAACTGAGTTTAAGCCATTTGAACAAATGACTTAATTAGTCCAAGTGCTTCATCTTCAGTGATCATCAAATGAGTTTAGGCAGCTCTAGTGAAGTCATCTACTGTAGTTAAGAGAAACCTATATCCTGTATGTGTTTTGCTATGATAGGGACTATAATACTCCGACCCTAAATCATATTTATTTATTTAATTAATTCATGTTATTAATTTTTCATATTTATTCATCTCATTTAATCATCCCCGTTGGGAGAATTCAATTTTAGGCACCACTTTGCAATTCAAGTTTCATTTATCGTATGAATTTCCGAAAAATTGATAGTGGGCCTCAATAATTATGGTTTAAGAGATTAAATAATTTTTCATAACATTTCAAAAATTTGATTTTGAGCTTCAGAAAATTAAAATTAAATTAATCGCATTCGGTTTAATCTTTTTTCCGAACCGAGCTCATTCAAGGCCAATTTCGGTCCAACAAGTTTTTACCTTATTTGTTTAGCTAATTACCATTAATTTGGCCTAATTACCATTAGTAAAAGTAGATTTTGAGGTCAATTTGCAGCCAAGTATATTTACTTCATTCTCAACCAAGTAAACAAACTTTGGCTCATTTCATCCAAGTAAGCAAACTAGATTATCAAAGCTCTCACTTCTCTCTCTTCCCTCTCTCCATGGCAGCCTTGGCTGCTAGTCACCACCACAGCCACTAGCTCCACCACCACAGCCACCAGCAACCTCCCTAATCACCACCCTCACTCCTACAAACATCTAACCCCACTTGTATTCCCTTTTTCAAGCATCAAAGTGAGGTAAATCCTAGTTTAATCATATTTATTTGGGTTTTTATATTGGATTGATTTTAGATCATGTTGTCTTGATATAAACAAGTATTATTTTGATGTTTTGGTTGTTGATTATGCTTGAAAGCAAGCAATGATTGAAGTTGTTCATGTTCATGCAAGTTTAGGATGTAATGATGGATTTCAATTGTTTTAAATGAGATTTTGTGATATTTGGCATTGGTAATGAATATCAAGATATTTATATAAGTTAAGGATTGATTTTAGTGGGTGGTTATGTGAAGAAAAAGATTGCAAATATGTGATTATTGAGCCGTAAATAGACCAGAAATAAGGGTCACTTCGGGAGAAAACTGGTATTAATTGGCACATCACAAATTCGTGCATTTTGGTGTAATGATAGCTTGATGAGTTAGCTTTCAATAGGCTCTAGAATTACTCAATTTCGAGTTGTGTGACAAAGTTGTGACCAATTTATTGAAGACTACGCAGAATACATCGAAACTGGGAGCATTTGTGAATAGGGGACTTTATGGAAGAACTGGTATTGATCGGGTTATTAAAAAATTGTGATTTTTGGTATGTGGATAGATCAACGAGTTATGTTTCAAATTCCTTTTGAATCATCTTAATCCGAGTTCTGTGGAAAACATTATGGTCGTTTTAGTACGACTGCGCATATTGAACTGAAATTGTGCATGTCTGTGTTCTACCCTAATTTTAAGGACCTTACTATGTGAATCATGCTTTGAGTCCTAAATAAAAGTTTTAGTGGACATTATGAGATTTTCATATTGCGGTTTTATATCTTAATTGGAGGTCAGGAGTGATGATATGGATTTTCTAAAGTAAACCATCAAATGGTGTTATGTGAAGAAAGAAATCAGTGCTTAATGGATCAAACAGAGGTTATTTGGGCCTTTATAAACCTCACGACACCCCTCATGGCATTGAACCTTCCATTATACATTTTGGAATCTTCCATTATCCATTTCAGAAACATCAAAAACCCATATTTTGTTTATTTCAATGGAAATCTTTTCATTATCAGCTCAATCATTCCAATGTGATCTATTTTGTTTTAATTTGTTGTATTTCAAGTTCAATAACTCTAACTAATTTATTTTTCTGATCATCTTGGTTTAACTTACCTTATATTGAATCATTGGAATTGTAGAAGCCTTTTAATTAATCAATTTCTATTAAAGTTATAAATTATGTCAGTGAACATGGTTTACTAACTACATTTATCTATAATTACATTTCTTAAGCAGAAATGGGGCCTAGTCTATCATTTTTCATTGTGCATACGTATTACCAAGTGAAATTATATTTTAAAGACTTCAGGTACGTCCATTGCGTGTATCTTTAGAAGTCAGAGTGTATTTATCAACGTTATCATATTTTGGTAAGTACATCAATGAATCAGTTGATTCGGTGATTTATCACTTAATGAGTGATTCCTTCAGTTATCATCTAGAGGACATTCGCCCTTCAGTTACCACGCGGCTTCAGGCCAGGTCCCCGATCGGCTTGGCAGGTGTACACCTATTCATAGATCGTAACAGTATCAAGGGGTTCACCATCAGATAATAACTAGCAATGCAGTTTTACATTCATCTCATTCACTGTTTTAACTTAAAATGAATTACAAAGCAGGCTCAACCAGTGTTTCAATGAACATCTAACAATATAGGAATGCATGTACTAAGCTTTGGCTCACAGTTCGAAATGCTTTTCATGTTTTGTTTTAGGCAAATGCTCAGAGAATCGTCTTCATGCTAGTAAACCAGCGGAAGAGAATAAGTTGAGTAAGGGAATCTGGATGGATCAACACTGATACAGTATATGCATATTTTTAGAGCTGTATATTGAAATCTTCAGTGGATGGAGGTGCAGATTACATGTTGAATTGTTTTTACTATAGTGTGAAAACCTTATGTTGGTTAACAGTTGATTATATATGGATTGATGAGGTGTGTATGTGTATGATTGAAGCTATGCTTAACTGTGTTATTTATAGCACTCATGTTCCAAGCCTTGTCCTTTTGGACGGCAGTAATGCCCCTATCATTGGATTGTCTAGATTATAATTAAGGAATTTATTAAGGAAAATACAAGCAGTGAAACATGTTTAATTTGGGGGCGTTATAGATTTGGTGTCACAGCCAGATTGAGATTTTCTTGATGGGATATGGAGTATGGAGAGTGGAGTTAGGAGACCGAGAAAATTGATTATTGGGGGATTATTATGATATCATGGAGATTTGTGACAATAGTAATGTCTACTTATCTCTCACATATTCTACTCGTATATTCTTCTTTGTCAGATGGATCCATACAATATGTATATAGTTTGATCTTAAGCATCAGATTCGAGGGTGATTTTGAACAACAAGTGAAAGGTGCCTCCAATGCATTTAGGTAAGTATGGCTATATTGTCCAGAAGTCGCTCGGTATGGCTATATGAGCCACCCATCTGAATGGTATGTTGTCTTTTTAGCTGAAATTGTTTATTTTTGGGATGTAAACTCTTGTACTCCGGGCGTGTGACCCGTAGAGTTGTGGTCTCTGGTGTGTAGCCATTGAATTTGATTTGATATCCTTTTATACTTCTAGTTAATGTAGGGGATTTGATGTAAGGCTTTAAGCCTGAAAAATGGCCAGTTTATAGGCAAGACTCTGTCCGTTTCGCCCTAGGAATTTAAGAATCACTAACAGTTCCAGTCCTAGGGTTAGGGGCTATTACAGATGCGTCCTATGAAGGGCCCTTGACTCATTTTTTTAAGGTTAAATGCATAGGAAAAACTAAGTATAGGCAGAATGCACAAGTTCAATCAACTTAGCAGTTTTGATCAGTGCACAAGGTTCGACTTTGAGGTAACTTTTGTCCATGATAAGCATGATTTATCTAAGGATTTTCTATCCTAACTTTATGGTTATGGAGATATCTTGCATGTGAAGTAAGTTTTAAATGGATTAGAGGTCATTTGGTCATTCAAAATTGCCATGTAAGTCCAAGTCTACAAACTGGTCAGAATTCTAGGGCACGAGGTCTGAGTTTATCCCACTTGCAGCCTATGTATTCCATCAGATAGAGATATTTTAGTTAGCGTATGTCAAAGTACAGAAATTAAGCTTTCCATTGACCCATGTTGTAGCACATTTGGAGGCCAGTGATCAATGAAATTCAGCCTAGGATTTTGATGGTATAGACTGTTCAAGTCAGTGGATACATACAACTTTAAGCTTATATTTCCTCATCATATGGGTGTCATTTTGTGCGTTTCTTGGATCCAGATGACAATTACTTCAATATGCTTCATTGATTGTAGATATTTTCTTCTGTAACTCACGAATTTCATCTAAGTGAACTATATGGGGGTTCTTGATGTAATATCCCCTGAATTGTAGGATTTTGGAGAGGCTTGTTCTATGGTACATAAGTTTTGAAACTATTAACTATCGACGATTCTATATGAGAGAAACCAAGGACACTTTAGAGAGACATTTGCTTCAATCCATTATAATTCAAGACTTGCTTAAAATTGCCTAAACTCTTGCAAGTAGTTCATTGACTCCACCTCCATCCGTGAAGTAGACATTTTGAAAATATTTCACTGCACTTTCTGATAACATACCATTTGCCATTGTCCTTATTAGATTATCAACTGTTGGATACTCCTCACTTTGACCAGGGGCTTCATCTTTTTGTCTTCATGGCATCTCCCCATCCAGTTGCATCATCATTCACTCTCATGTCATATCTTCATCAGTTCTAGTCACTTTTTCCTGTTTTTAAGAGCTTAATTGTTACTAGTAACTGGATTATGATTGGGTTGCACCCATGTCAATAGATGATAATTTTATAGCACGCCTGAACAGAAGGTAGATCTTAACTACACTTTGTATAGGGGTTGATTGTTGTCTAGCTTATGGGATCCATTGCTAAGGAAAACGTGATGTGTCTACCCTTTTTGGCTGATTCAACCTCATTTTCCTATTGAAGATCACTTGCATAAAGTTTAAGTTTGACAATCAAAATCTTTGCCATGCATTTGGATTGCGTCAGTGTGAAATTTTGATGGGTTACTGCCCCTTGGAAAGATATCTTTAGCTGATTCATACTACAGAACTCTACAGTGGAAAGTATGACACAGTGGAACCTTAAAAATGGATTCGAGGAGTGGAGAAAATTTTTACTGTAATAGAGGTTCCAGGGGATAAAAGGGTGAACATTGGAACATTTTATCTAACTGGTGAAACAAATATTTGGTAGGACACTGTTAAGAACAGGCTCTTAGGGTTGGTTTCACTTGGAGCAGATTTGTGGAAGAATTAACCACAACACTCCTGAGTGCCAAGTGGGAACTAACAAATGTATGTGGTACGGTAGCCAGAGCAACTCATTGTTGTCTGCTCCTGAAGACTGAAGGCTGTAGACAAGGATTCTCACTTTCAAGACCTGCAGCTATCGGAAGGGATCACATGTTGAGCAAGAAGAAAGTTGTCATATCTGGTACGGTAGATTCAATTGCTACTCATTCATTTATATTCCTGCCATGCAAGTGAACTTTGAGAATAAGGACGCAGAAACCAATTACGGAATCAAGTTATCCAAAGACTCTAGAGTTGAGTGTTTTACCTCTCATAAATTTGTTTCAATCACTATTGGTGGGATAGTTTTCCCTGAAGTTCTGATTCAATTTGACTCATCAGACTTTGATATCATTTTGGAAATAAGCTGGTTGTGTACTTATTGGGGTCAAAATAGGTTGTGGTGGCCCTAAGGTTATTTCAAGAGATGAATAAGGGAGAGAAATATGTTTCATGGTCACAGAAAGGAAAACCCTTATCCTTTAAATTCTGTTATAGAAACAAGTGAGCTCTTATGTCAAGGATATATTATGCATTGGTGTTGTGCTATTAAGATTCATCCTAAAGAAGGAGAAAGCAGAAGATATCCCTATAGTTTGTGAATTTATAGATGTTTTCCTGAAGAATTACTAGGAGTGCTTTGTAAAGAGAAATTGATTATAGGATTGAATTAATCCCTTATGCTCAACCTATCTCCAACGCCCCATATCGTATAGCTCCAACAGAGCTTAGAAAACTAAAGATCCAGTTAGATGAGCTATTATAGAAAGTATTTATCAGACCATCTAAATGTTCCTCAATGGGATGCCTAGTTCTATTTGCAAAGAAGAAGAATGAAACTTGGTGGTTATGTATTGTTTTCAGAGAGTTAAACACGATCACCATCAAAAATAAATACCCATCGCCCCAAGTAGGTGACTTATTTGATCAACTGCAAAGAACATGAGTCTTCTCCAAGATTGATTTACGGTCAAGGTACTGTTAACTTAGGTTTAAACCTCAAAACAACCCTAAGACTGCATTAAGGATCATATTTAGGTCACTATGAATTCACTGTGATGGCTTTTAGCCTAATCAATGGCCCTGCAGCCTTTACGAATCCTATGAATAGAGTTTTAAACCATATCTAGACAAGTTGTGGTAGTGTTTATAAAAGACATCTTGAATTACTCCAATAATAGAAATAAGCATACTATTCATTTGAGACAGTGTTGCAGACCTTGAAGGGATATCAATTATATACAAATATAAAAAGCATGAGTACTGATTAGAAGCAATGGTATTTATGGAGCATATGGTTTCAAAGGAAGAGATTAAGGTTGATTTGCACAAGCTGAAAGCGGTTACAAACTGCCCAACACCCACCAATGCACTAAGCTTAGAAACTGCTAGAGTTTAGCATGGACTTATCGAGTTCAGGAAGGATTTGACAAATATTGTCTTCCCCGACCAATTTGTCGAAGCAAGCTACAAAGTTAGTAAGAAGATAAAGTGGTGGCTTATGCCTTCTAACAGCTCAAGTCTTATGAGAAGAATTACCCTACCTATTTCTTTAGTTTTTACATTGAAAATTTAGAGACATTGCTTATATGGGGTGCCATGCAAGAATCAATACCGATCATCAAATTTTGAAGTATGTCTTCACTCAGGAGAAGCTCAATCTGAGACAAATGCATTGATTAGAACTGCTTAAAGATTTCAACTTACAGATCCAATGTTAACCAAGAAAAGAAAATGTTGTGGCAGATGCCCTGAATAGGAACGCACAACATACCTTGAACATTATAGTGATTACTCAACTGAGTCTCTTAAGAAAGTTTGAGGACTTGGACGCTCAATTAGTGTCGCATAGGAAGGCGAATGTTCAATTGCCGGTGCTTACCTTACAGCCCTCCCTAATGGAAGAAATTAGAGTGAATCAGGATGGTGATCTTGAGTTCCAAAGAATAAAGCAAAATCTTGAGAAAGGGATTCAATTTCAACAGACTTTATCATGAAATTCCTTCAGATATAGTGTCTGATAGATATCAAAAATTTCAAGCTCGTTTTTGTTAAGTACTTCAAAAAGCCTTTGGAATCAGATTGAACTTTAGCAGTTCTTATCATCCTGAAACGGATGGGAAAGCATCTAAAAATATCCATGGATCCAACTCTTCTAAGTTGGTAGTACTTTATGACCTACGACCAACATTTGCATTTAAAGAAAGTATGGAACTCCCAGCTGACGACGTTATGATAGCCCTAGCAGAAAATCTTACATGAAACATCAGGATAAAATGACGGCAGACATTGATAACAAAACCATCTTTTGGGTTATGAAGATCTTCTCCAGCATTCAATAAGATCACTCATGTCAGAAGACTCTTGAAAACATACTATTGAAACCAACAAAAATGCTATATTGATAAAAGAAGGAGATTCATGGATTTTAGATATATGATAAGGTTTTCCAGAAAGTTTCATCAATTAAGGGTGTAAGGAAGTTGAACTGGAAACTAAATTGCGGCCAAGATCTTTTAGACCATATCAGTTCATTGAAAGGTCGAAGTTCATAGCTTGTCTACCAATTCTACCTATATAGCTCCAACACATGCATAATGTGTTCCTTACCTCACAATGCAAGCAGTACATTATATATCCTGATTACACTGTCATAATCAAATCCATTGCGGTCATTGAGGGTCTTGTGTTTCACGACCACCCAATCCAGATGTTAGATCAGGATTCAGTAATTAAGCATCAAGCAGATATCTTTAACCATATCACTTTGAGCAAATCATACCTCTTCAAAGGCTACCTGGGAAAAATGAGGAAGAAAAGAAAGTCAAGTACCTATATTTATTTCAGATAACCTTGCATGTTTTGACAAAGTTCATAAGTTTCGAGGACGAACCTCTTTACGGGGGGAATGCTGTAATAGCCGGACCCTAAATCATATTTATTTATTTAATTAAGTCATGTTATTAATTTTTTCACATTTAATCATCATTGTTGGGAGAATTCAATTTTAGACCTCACTTTACAATTCAAGTTTCATTTACCGTATCAATTTCGGAAAAATTAATAGTGGGCCTCGATAATTATGGTTTAAGAGATTAAATCATTTTTCATAACATTTCAAAAATTTGATTTTCGAGCTTCGGAAAATTAAAATTAAATTAATCGCACTCGGTTTAATCTTCTTTCCGAACCGAGCTCATTTAAGGCCAATTTCTGCCCAACAAGTCTTTACCTTATTTCTTTAGCTAATTACCATTAATTAGGCCTAATTACCATTAGTAAAAGTAGATTTTGAGGTCAATTTACAGCCAAGTATATTTGCTTTATTCTCAACCAAGTAAACAAACTTTGGCTCATTTCATCCAAGTAAGCAAACTAGATTATCAAAGCTCTCATTTCTCTCTCTTCCCTCTCCTCCATGGCAGCCTTGGCCGCCAGCCACCACCACAGTCACTAGCTCCACCACCACAGCCACCAGCAACCTCCCTAATCACCACCCTCACTCCTACAAACATCTAAACCCACTTGTATTCCCTTTTTCAAGCATCAAAGTGAGGTAAATCCTAGTCTAATCATGTTTAAATTTGGGTTTTTATGTTGATCGATTATAGATCATGTTATCTTGATATAAACAAGTATTATTTTGATGTTTTAGTTGTTGATTATGCTTGAAAGCAAGTAATGATTGAAGTTGTTCATGCTCATGCAAGTTTAGGATGTAATAATGAATTTTAATTGTTTTAAATGAGATTTTGTGATATTTGGCATTGGTAATGAATATCAAGATATTTATACTGATTTATATAAGTTAAAGATTGATTTTAGTGGGTGGTTATGTGAAGGAAAGATTGCAAATACGTGATCATTGAGCTATAAATAGACCAGAAATAGGCGTCACTTCGGGAGAAAATTGGTATTAATTGGCACATCAACAATTCATGAATTTTGGTGTAGTGATAGCTTACTAAGTTAGCTTTCAATAGGCTCTGGAATTACTCAATTTTGAGTTGTGTGGACAAAGTTATGACCAATTTATTGAAGACTGTGCAGAATACATCGAAACTGAGAGCATTTGTAAACAGGGGATTTTACGGAAAAACTGATATTGATTGGGTCATTGAAAAATTGTGATTTTTGGTATGTGGATAGATCAATGAGTTATCTTTCAAATGCCTTTTGAATCGCCTTAATCCGAGTTCTGTGGAAAATGGTATGGTCGTTTTGCTACGACTGTATAGATTGAACTGAAATTGTACACGTCTGTGTTCTACCCTAATTTTAGGACCTTACTATGTGAATCATGCTTTGAGTCCTAAATAAAAGTTTTAGTGGACATTATGAGCTTTTTATATTGCAGTTTTATATCTCAATTGGAGGTCAAGAGTGATGATATGGATTTTCTAAAATAGACCATCAAACGGTGTTATGTGAAGAAAGAAATCAGTGCTTAACGGATCAAACAGAGGTTATTTGGGCCTTTATGAACCTCACGACACCCCTCATGGCATTGAACCTTCTATTATACATTTCGGAATCTTCCATTATCCATTTCAGAAACATCAAAAACCCATATTTTGTTTATTTCAATGGAAATCTTTTCATTATCAGCTCAATCATTCCAATGTGATCTATTTTGTTTAAATTTGTTGTATTTCAAGTTCAATAACTCTAACTGATTTTTTTTTCAGATCATCTTGGTTTAACTTACCTTATATTGAATCATTGGAATTGTAGAAGCCTTTTAATTAATCAATTTCCATTAAAGTTATAAATTATGTCAGTGAACATGGTTTACTAACTACATTTATCTATAATTACATTTCTTAAACAGAAATGGGGCCTAGTCTATCATTTTTCATTGTGCATACGTATTATCAAGTGAAATTGCATTTTAAAGACTTCAGGTACGTCCATTGCCTGTATCTTTAGAAATCAGAGTGTATTTATCAATGTTATCATGTTTTGGTAAGTACATCAATGAATCAGTTGATTCAGTGATTTATCACTTAATGAGTGACCCCATCAGTTATCATCTAGAGGGCATTCACCCTTCAGTTACCCGCGCGGCTTCAGACCAGGTCCTCCAATTGGCTTGGCAGGTGTACACCTATTCATAGATCGTAACAGTATCAAGCGGTTCACTATCAGATAATAACTAGCAATGCAGTTTTACATTCATCTCATTCACTGTTTTAACTTAAAATGAATTGCAAAGCGAGTCCAACCAGTGTTTCAATGATCATCTAATAATATAGGAATGCATGTACTGAGTTTCGGCTCACAGTTCGAAATGTTTTTCATGTTTTGTTTTAGGCAAATGCTCAGAGAATCGTCTTCATGTTGGTAAACCAGCGGAAGAGAATAAGTTGAGTAAGGGAATTTGGATGGATCAACACTGATACAGTGTATGCATATTTTTAGAACTGTATATTGAAATCTTCAGTGGATGGAGATGCAGATTACATGGTGAATTGTTTTTACTATAGTGTAAAAATCTTATGTTGGTTAACAGTTGATTATATATGGATTGATCAGCTGTGTATGTGTATGATTGAAGCTATGCTTAACTGTATTATTTATAGCACTTATGTTTCAAGTCTTGTCCTTTTGGACGGCGGTAATGCCCCTATCATTGGGTTGTCTAGATTATAATTAAGGGATTTATTAAGGAAAATACAAGCAGTGAAACATGTTTAATTTGGGGGCGTTACAGGGACCCCACGTATCAATGTGAATAAGTTCAAAAGAAGCAATAGTATATATGCAGCTGGAAGAAAATGGTGATCGCTATTGTTTGGCTCTGGGATGAACATCACAAGGTTCATTATGATTTACATTGAAATAAGAAACTATAGGTAACAATTTCATTATGGCCAAAGGCATGTGCCATAACCTCTTATGCCAAATGTCTGAATTCAAAGCTTCAGTGACATTTATCACAACTCACAAGAGACTTTTGCGCACAAGTGTCAAACAAAGTGCAAGAAGCAGAAAGACATCCTTGGCATGTTCGTGCAAAATGCACATGCTTTATTAGCCTTCTATCTATAATTTGAAGTCCTAAGAGCTCCTTACTAATTGCCACTGACCACTTCCTATAAAAGACATATATCTTTTGTGAAAACTATTTTACAGTGCAATTGCTTAGACAATTTCTTAATAGATAGGGGGTTACACGTAGGCATCACAAGAACATTCTCTACTTCAATGAGCTCAGTTACCCTCAGTTTCCCATATTTTATAACCTGGACCTTAAAACCATTTAGGGACACTAATAAAGGACTATGCAACATCTTCAAATCATGCAAATCATTCATACCAAAGGTCATATGATCACTTGCACCATAATCTAAAATCTAGGAACCAACCTCTAAGGTAGAAGGGCAACAAATGGCATGGTAAGAGTATATTAGTAGAGTAAATAAAACTATAGCTACCATGTGAACTGTAGCTATTTCATGGCTATTTTGCCTGTTATCCTTTGTAGCAGTGAGGTTGGTGAGAAAATGAAAGTGCTGCTTGCTCTGTTCTTGACTTAGGCTTGGTAGAACAAAAACTTGTGTTTTCTGTTGGTGCGGCCTAAACCTCTTCCTCATTCAAAACATTATAAGCTCTTCGGGTTTGGTTTTGAAAAGTAACGCCTCCACTGCCTCTGCTTGGAGTTTTGATGGAATTAGGGTATCCATATAACTTGTAGTATTTGTCAACAATGTGTCCATTGACTCCATTCCTCTGCAGTGATCATAATGGACTTGTGGTTTCTTTCCATCCGATTTCCGCTAAAACGGAGGTTTACAGCTTCTAGTTGGACTGCTTCCAATTGTTAGTGAAGCATTTTCAGTCATGAACTGTGTGCTAGATTTAACTTGCCTTTGCTTCTCTTCTTGAATTAAGAGAGAGTAGACTTGACTGAACTTGAGCAAAGGATACATCATTAGAATGTTTATTATAGCAGCAGTACAATTGTTATTGAGCCCCATCAAGAACTGAATGAGTCTTTACTCTTCATTATATTTCACCAAACTATCGTTAACACCACACTCGCACTCAGCACGTGTAATTAGGTACAACAATCACTGCATTTGACTCATCCCGAAATTGTTTCGCACTAGTAGAATATAGATCACCTTGCACTAGACGTGAAACATCCTTCTGGAATTGAAAAATTTTGCCCTTACGGGACTGGTCCAGCTCTCTCTGCCAAATCATCCCAAAGAGCTTGTGCGATAATGAGATACAACACATTAGTTCTGACGTTATCACTAAGAGAATTTAGAAGCCAAGCTAACACCAGAGCGTTATTTCTCTGCCAAAGAGGTAAAGTGGGTGACGATGAGTCTGGATGAGAGCAATTGCCATCAATGAAGGCTACCTTGTGCTTAGCCCCAAGAGCGATTATCACAAATTTATTTCGCAAGTATTTTCCATTGAAGATGTTCGCAGCCAAATGTATTCCAAGAATATCAGATGGATGAACAAAGAAAGGGTCATTTGGCTCAATCAATGAACCTCAAGCTCCATGGACATCATAGCATAAGAGTACTTACACGAATTAGATCAGAATTTTCCACGAGACAAAGAAACATTTCCTAAATCGCAAATTTAGGGTCCGATCAATTGGAGAATCCATCCAATTAATCGAATAAAAAGAAAAGGAAAGATGTTAGCGATTTGATGTTCAGCTAGATCAATTGAAGAACCAATTCAATTGGTTGAAAAAGAAGAAAAACACTCTCAAGATTTGGGATCTGATTTCACGATTTGATCCAATGAAAACAGTAAGTAGAAACGGGAAAATCTAGAGAGAGAAGTCGAATAGAGAGAGAGCTGGAGAGTGCCATTTTCATGTTATTATGATCATCACCAACAAAGAGAGACACGTGAACTTTATGTATACAACATACCAGCTGCGCTTTCACGCCAAAATGAAAAAGAAAAGTGTTACGACAAACTACGGAACCATCAAGAATATGCCTAATAGAATTATATCCCGTGCCTGTAACCTTAATGGATATGCTATAACACCCCCAGGGCTGCCAAAAACAACAGAGAAGCTCAGAGAACAAACGAGACACATAGGCACAAGCCAAAGAATATGCACACAAATATAACTTTTTTCCTTTTTATCAAACAAGTACAGTTGAATAGACACCTCCTTACAGCAATGAATACTGGCAATTGCTGCTTTCCGAGGGATAGACAGGTCTGCTGATAAGGATCATGAGGTATGATCCATTACTCTCAATTTCTACTGAACTCAACAATTCTCTTGGCTATCGAGTGACCTGCAAACCTTCAGGGCTGTCTTTGTCATTTTTGAGAAGAATGTCTACTGAATTCAACTATTCTCCCCGCTAGTCTGCGAACCTGCAACCATCAAGAAAAAAAAACAAAACTACTCAAAAGGAAAGCAGCGAGATGACCTTAGCATAGTCAAAAGAGTGGAACGAACTCAGTGATTCACAGCACTGCAATAAATGGTCCCACAAAATTATCAAAGGAATGATCGCAGAAAACATTCCCTTTGTTCCTATGAAACTCGTCAAATTTCCTTTTATCAATGTCCCAAACTTGCTGCTGAGGTTCTTCTGTTGGGATAGGAAAAGTAAAGCACTGAGTACAAAAGTAAAGAAAAGACCAGGGAAACAAATGATTTCTCCTTAAATTTTATCTTCTAAAATTTGACTAAGTTCTATGGGTTGAGGGAGTAGCATATTCTTGAACAATATAAAGGCAGGCTAACGATAAAGACCATATGATCAAACAGCATAACTCATTGCCTACGTCTGTTGGCCATTGCTAAATGTGGCGTTGAAACGTTATAACGAACAGGAAAACACAAATGCATGATTAGACCATAGTTCCTCAGCTAATCACTATGTTCACAGGACGATATGTGGAATACAAAATCAGCGTTCATTGACATATTCATATTCAAGCATTTAGGACCTGTTCTTTCAAACCTGTTTTGTTAAAGAAAAAGAATAATTTCAAACAAATTCACTTCAGTGAAAACAAGTTAATATAAATTCAGTTCAATTCAGCATAAGATGAGTGCACTTCAGTAGAAATAAGTTCAGTACAGCAAACACAAGTTTAGAATTAACCAGAAATAAGTTCAAATGATTTAGTTCAGCAAGAATAAGTTCACTTCAGCAAGAATAAGTTCAAATAAATTCACTTCAGTATAAATAAGTTCAATTTAGAACAAAAAAGTTCAATTTAGATAAGTTCAGCAAAAATAAGTTGAAACTAACAAGGTCGTAGTGGCGTGTCATGTATGGCTAGAAGCAATAGGCATCCAGAGAATGGCAATAACGAGGACTGTGTGTGTTTCTCTACCTGAAAGTTAATACTCACCAATGTGCAATACACTACGTTCCAGGAGCAGGAAAGAAAAAAATTTCAGCCTCCTTTCCTATATCAAAAAAAAAAAAGGAAAAGAAAGGAAAAGAAAAACTATGTACCTAAACATGATCGTTTTGTCACCAACACTTCTCCTTGGTCCTTTGTTACTTTTAACTATGGCTTTATTTTCATTATATAAAAAAAAAAAATCCCCAGGCTCTCAGAAATCACTTACTTGCAGGGTAAGACTGCCTACATCTAAATCTTGCTCTTCCTGGACCCTACTTTAGCAATGTCCACAGGAGGTGGTGGTGTAAATAAGCCACTGCCAGTCCAGCCCTCTAACGTGCTCAGACCTGGACTAGAGCCGGTTGGAAGATGGGAAAGTCATGGCTCAGTCAACAAAAGCCAGTAACTAATCTACCAACAAAAGCATGTCATACAAGAGAATCGAAGTGACTACCTAGCCAAAGGAATGTGCAGCACACAGTTGAACTAGTCCACGATTTGCTTTTGTTCAGCAACAAGTAACTAGACATGATTCACTTCTCTTAGGCAACAAGAAACTAGGATTCAATTACCTGCTATCCACCTCAGCACTCAGAACAAGTTTGACATGCAGTGAAGGTAATCGAACCGTGGGCTGGGTAGCTCATTTGGCGCACTCTTTGCAAACCTATCAAAAATGGTCCCTGTTACCATACAGGGAGCTTGCTGACATTATTTATCAGGATGCATTAGGAAGAATCCTCAAAGATTGGTGTCAAAGTGCTCATTCTAACCTTAAGAAAATCATGAGATTCTGTAGTTGACCAATGAGCATTACAGTTGATCCAGCTCACGATCATTTGCATTTTGTTGGTTCCCTCTTTTTCCTTTTTCCTAAGAGATTATGATGTTACTTTGACATTTTCAATTTCTCATCATCTACAGCTTCTTCATTGACTTAATTTGATTTTAATAAGGTCTATAATATTTGAAAATTTTGTCACAAGTCCATACAGATGGATGTACGAAGAAACAGTCGTGGCCTGTCACATTGCTATGGAACTGATGTAGATATCTGACTGAAGGGGTTAAGCACACATCTATATCGCCAAACCTAATCATCAATCAGAAAGAATCCAGAAAGCAATTCACCATCTAATGGAAGATAAATCAAACCAAACCCATAGAATCTCACACAGGGCAACTTTCTCCCCGCTCCCCCACCCCCTGTACAACGTAAAGATACCACTAAAGAAAAGGCTAAAGTATTGATGTCTATGAAGGTCAAACATACAGTCTTCACACATTTAAAGAAATAAAGAGGCAAAGAAAGTATGCATAGAAGGAGAATCAATTTGTACATGAGAAACTAATAAAGGAGAGAAGATGATAACCTTAACGATATGATTTTAAAAATTTATGACAGAATCCATCCCTAAAGCAACTAGTCTGAATAATCTTCATGGCTCGTGGCCAACTGTTTTCTACATATAATCATGTTATATTCTGGAGAGTCCACGCGAAGATTGACAAAACATTGTTTTATGGCCCTCATCCATTCACAATGCCTTGGTCTCTGACTTTGCTAGAATATCAGCAGCTACTTTGACTCAATAGCCTCAAGTTGAGTTCTTCTGCATATATTGAAGCATCAGTGCTCGAGTCTTACCATCTGGTACAAGGCCAATGTCTCGCATTTTCCAGTATAGTTTCTTGGCTGATTCATATTTCCCTTTTAGACACATTCCATGAATAGCAGCATTGTACAGAGAAACATCAGGAGTTGACCGCTGCCAACAAAAGTGATGGTAAAAAATTTTCAGCATAAAAGAACAAAAAATAGGATGGGCAGATATCCAGCAAGTGCACCCCCTCCCCCCCAAAAAAACCCCATGTGTTTGCCTATTTTAAGACATAGGGCTCACCACATGCACGAGAAATGAGGCATATAGTACATCAGTCTAAATAAGCTAACAAACTGAGATGGAATGCTGCAGAACATTAAAATATTCCTCATCAAATAGCTGAATTAATTAAAGATGACATATGCAAGCTGGAGAAGGAATTTCACAGTTGAAGACTATATAAAGCAGGCTGAGAATTTCATATGGAAAAAATTCACATGAACTTACATCGAGGATGCCAGTCACTTCATCCCATAAATCTCCCCAAATGCAGCTTCTTATAAGTGATAAATTAGTGAACGTGTCAGGGATGTAATTCTTATAAGTCATATGTTTGTAAACTTGCAAAGCAATTTTTGGCTTTCGAGCAACCTCACAAGCACTAATAACAATATTATATGATGTGGTAGAAGCTGGTATGCCAGAACTTTCCATTTTCCACAACAACTGGAGAGCTTCATCCCAAAATGCAAGCCTTTGGCAACACATCAAAGCAGTGTTGTACAAATGTATGTTAGGTTTGAAACTGAAATCTGTCTGTATGCTATCAAAAAGCTGAAGAGCATTGGCATATTGTTTAGCCCTGTAAAAAGCACCAAGTAAAGCATTCCAGGTGTATGAGTCAGGTTCATGACCCAAGGATCTTATACACTTATAAACCTTAAATGCTTCTTTTACCTTGCCAGCTTTCCCAAGTGAGTTGATCAAGGCATTGCAGGCAATTAAATTTGGCTTCAGACTACATTTAAACGCATGGTGGAACACATTTAAAGCCGATTCCCACTGCTCCTCTTTTGCATAACCACCAATGATGGCCTGCATTGCATCATAGCCAGGTTTTACTCCGTTCTGAAGCATCTCACAATAGGCATCAATAGCCATCTCATACCACCCGCAGCGGACGAAAGTACAAACCAGTACACGATAAGTCACTGTTGTCCCAATAATCCCACTTTCCTTCATAGATGTCCAAATCCACTCCATCTGAACCCATTTATTTGCCTTCCCACAAATTGAAATCATAGTGTTATACACAATCACATCAAAATTCTGCCTCATTTTGTTCTCTTTTTGCCATTCCAAAAACATTTGCAGTGCCACATCACTACCACGGGAAGATGCCACTGCTTTTAAAACTAAGCTACATGAATGCCCTGAAATAATATCATTTTGCTTCATGAATGCAAATACCATCAGCAGCTCATTAAGCATATTACTCCTTGACAGACAAGACAATAGAGAATTACACGCATGTATATTTGGCCACAATCCAGCAAATTCCATTGATCTAAACAATGCCAATGCGCTTGCCCTTTTGTTGGTTTGGCTCAAGGCCACAATCCTTTTTGATAATGCTTCTTCATCCCTTTCCTCTAGATAATACAACCTAGTCTCATCCCATTTGGAAACCATAGATGGAGATTTAGACCTCCGAACACCAAACTCAATACCTCGGTCTAATGGTGCACTTCCCCACAAGGGTTGCTCCTCCTCCACCTCATCTTCCTCATCTTCCCGAATTAATGGAACCTCCCCTAGTTCACAAACTAACCCATGTTCAATACTAGCAACCATGACCTTAGACTTGATCAATTTCAACAATTTCGGGGACCCATTAAGCAAACTCTCGTGACATAACCCTACGTCTGGACGTTTCAAACCACCATGGCTATATACAATCCCACCACTAATTGCACAGAAATTGGTTTTCCTCCCACAATTAAGAGACCCCAGTTTCAAAGACCTAGAGTCCTTGGTTCTACTGTCCTCATAGCTTGAGCACAGATAGCAAGGGTAACCATTTGAGAAGACAACATTTGCACGCGAGTTCATCAAAACTTTGGCCATGGCAGCAATTTTACATGGGAATGAAAAAAGTTGAAACTTTCTACAACAAGAACAAGAACAAGAACAACAAGCTGGGTTACCTGATACAGTAGTGAACTTCAGAGCTTGCACATAATTTTGAAGATGAAATAATGAAGAACTTGGCAGACGAAAGGGGGCACAAAGATAGAGAAAAGAGAGCGTCACAGAACCGCGGCACTGATGAGAGAGACAAACACCCCCCCCCCCCCAAAAAAAAAACAACAAAGCTCTTCTGGCCACGGGTCCGGATTCGACCAAATCCGCCGGATCATCCACAAAATAAAAGATCTGGATCCAATTGATAAGGTCTCGAAGGATTTTAATAGGATTTTGAATCAGAGAATATGTAATAGTCAGTTAAAATTTTGACTCACAATGGAAACCTGCCTCTTACATATCAGCTCATGAATTAATCTTTAGCTCACAAATTTTACTTTTTATAATACAAGATTAATAACTTTGACCCATAAAATAAAATAATGTTAATAGACACATTATACAACACACAACTTCACTTCGAAAGTTAAAAAAAAGGAAAAAACCAATTAAAAAGGGCAAAAAATCCAAAAAGGGAAGCTTGTGAGCAGGATGGGAATTTGTACCCATTAAATAGATACCCACCCTTATTCATTCAAATTTGGTAGTTAATACCATTAAAAATGAATAATGGGTGTGGCATGGATAATTATTCATATTTAAGGTTAGTATTCGGGATAACCAAAGATTCAATAATAATGATTAAAAGGCAATAATATCCTTGTATAATAATTAAATACAATGAACCACATTTTAATCTCTTCCTTGTTGATAAGGTCAACTGGAATTTAGAACTAAAATTCAACTTTACAGTTCGAATTAAAACTTGGCTATCTGATTTGAAAGATTAAAGAGGATCAAATCCAAAGTTTGAGTTCAATATTCTTTCATTTGGCTAATTATTTATCTCTGCCGTCACAATTCAATTGACATTTTTTCTCACTTAAATAATTTAATTAATATTTTTTGCCAATAAAACAATTTCAACATTTTATATTGAACTTGATTATAGGATGAAAAAAATAAAATACGTTCAAATCTAGATTTTGAACTCAATATCCTTTCATTTGGTCTAACATTTTATTCCCCCACAATAGTTCAATTGACATTTACGACAATTGCCGTAATGGAGATAAATGTTAATCAAATGAAAGAACTTAGAACTCAAAATTCGTATTTGAGTTTCTTTTAATCCCTCCCACCAGATGATCAAGTTTCAATCCAATTTTGTTGAAATTGTTTTAATTCCTAAAAATGTCAACTAAATTATTTTAGTAGCAAAAAATGTTAACTGAATTGTCGTAGGGGAGATAAATGTTAGTAAAATAAAAGAATTCGGAATTCAATTTGAATTTGAACTTCTTTTAATATTTTCTATTGGATATTCAAATCTTGATTCGAACTGTTGAAATTTGAATTTTTCTCCGAACGTTCGACGGACCAACATCGTCTCTTCCTTGCTTGTAATTATAAGTATTGGGTAGTAAATATATAAACTCATCAATAACGAAGGATAATAACCCATAGGCGTGGTATCCATGTGGGTAATACTTATATGGGTAGTACCCACATGAATAGTAGGGTTTATGGGCATGAGTATGGGTTGGCTAACATATTCTTAGGTAAAATTTGGGTATGGGCATGTCCTACCCATACCCTCCTAATGTCCACCCCTACTTGTCCGCCGGCTCATAGCTGGCACGTTACGCGTGAACTACCCGCTTACTCGTGTGTTGCGGATGTCGTGAGTTGCTCGCCCCAGCTCCTGAAGCGCACAAGCCATGCGTTGTGTGCACTCTAAGAAGGTCCCAATGAGTCCTAATTCATGTCAGAAGTTTTCAAGCTAAAACTCGCCTGATATTCAGTTAATTACTCGTTAGCTTTTTTATTTTAGAACAATATTAATTATGACAAATAAACCTACTACACATTTTTCAAAAGTTAAGGTTTGTTTGGTTATATGAATACCTATTTTTGTAATTAGAACGATCAGAGTTTGGCATTTTGTTTGCAGATACTCAATGCATGAGCATTATTTATTAGCTATAATGCTTTTTGTTTTAGGTATTTTGAGTTACAGTGTCATGTTATAACATGATTAACTTACTAATCTAGTTTATGTAGACAAGTAAGTTAATAGTTTTTAAAATTATTTTATAACTGTTCAAATTATGTTTTTTCCTTTAAATGGTTAGTTAAAGATTCAAAATTGGAAGTAAAGAGGTAGAAATGGATAGACTATGT